>RJWH01002084.1:0-270502 GCA_004363575.1 Solenodon paradoxus | reverse complement strand
GTTTATTTCTCAGATCATTCAAGAGACAGTCTCCGTCCTAGGTATAAAGTAGCAACTCCACTCCTCCTACCACCTCAGGCCTTCATAACCAAATTAACTCTCTTGCTTCAGTTGTCTTGCAGAACTGCAGAGGTCTGGCCATAATCATTAAACCAGAAATAACAAAAGTACGGGAGGAAAAAAAATGCTCCTATTCATTTGCATTATGAATGTTAATGCATGCTGCTTTTCCTGAACCTCAACGGAAGTAAGACATTCTGGGAAAACCAATATGAATTCGTGTGCATAAAATTTCAATAGGCAAGTATCTGGATGCAATTTAAAGTAGAAAAATTGAAACCAATAGCACCAGATAAAGGGTACTTTCCCTTATAAAGTATTATAGAGGATATTTTGTATAAGAAAAAGTAATCCGTGTCTTGTTTTTAATGTATAAATAGCATTTAATTTGAACTATTTTAATGATCTCATAAGAAACTTAAAAAGAAAATTTCCCTTCAGTTATTTGAGGAAATTTAGATTCCAAGAGAAAAGTGTTTTTAGAAACTTAGCGTCGTTCACTTGATCTCACTCTCTGTGGATAAACTATTTTGAAATCCATTTTGTGTAATCCAAATTACATGCATAATCCAAATTATGTAGCTAGAAAACGGGGCTTAAGAGGGTTTAGCAAAATCCCAAAGAGCTCATTCATTTTTCATGGTATCTGGTCTAAGATGGCAGTTGAGATCTTTCCCTACTTTACTTCTAAGGGAAACAACTAACCTTTTTCTGCTGAAGCCATGCCCAATGGGGAACACCACAGCAAATTGGGGGAAAACCAATTGTGCTGAGTAGCCCACCTGAGGAACCACACACATCTTTGTGATTGAAGGTGGTTCTAGAGGCATGTGGCTAGATGGTGTTGTGACACACACACTTGGTTTGAGTTCAGCCCAAAGACCCCAAGACAACATGGGTCAGAAATCTGGCAAAAATCAGAGAGAGGAGTGAACACCTCTCCAACACCTTTGGATCTGTGCTGGAGCAGTGAAGAGCTGGATACCATAACAGATTGACCATCAGACAATGGCTTAGAATGCCAGAGAGGGTAAAACCTGGTGTCACCCACAGAAATAGGCTCTGCCACCCCCTATAATCTGAAATAACAACTACTGGTGACCCTGTGCACCCCGCCCCCTCCCAGGCCATTCCCCTGACTCAGCAAGTGAGCCTGCAAAGGTCAAAAACATAACATAAAGCCATAGCACCACCTGCTGGTAAAACAAAAAGGCAGCTCGGGTCCAAGGCTGGCATGAAAGAAACAGAGCACAGGATTCCTGGAAACTTCAGCGACCTGTTGGCTCAGGTGTGAAGCCTGTGCCTGGGGTGCAGTCCACATATGGCACAGGATTCAGTCATGGCCTGGGGCTGAGGGGGAACAACTAGGTAAATATAATCCTTCTTCCTTTCTTTTACTTCCTATCTATGGCCTCCCTGCATTCATTTCTGCCTACTTCCTTCCTTTTTTTAAGAAGAAAGATTGTGAGACCTCAGGCTACCATAGCATCATAAGGAGATGATACCTCATCAAAAGCCAAATTTGAAGACATGAAGGATTACATCTTTATGATGAAGTAACACAAAATTATAAATAAAAAGAAATTCAAAGGGATAAAACAAAACTCAGTGAACAGATCAAAGAAGTACAGAAGACTTAGAAAACAAGTCAATGTGCACAAGAATAAAATTAACAGGGAAGAAATTACAGCTTTAAATAAGAAACTAACAAAGATTCAGGTGTGGAGAATTCAATAATAGACTATGAGTACTACAGAAATCTCGGGAAGCAGCATTGACCAAATGAAATAACAGATCAATGAACTGTAGGACAGCAATGTAAGAAAGAACCCAGTGGAAGAAGAGAAATTAAATATAAATAAAAAAGTGAAGGAAGACTCTAAAAGCTATCATGCTCCTTTAGGAAAGGAGACATATGAATTACAGGTATCCTAGAAGGTTAAGAGAGAGAGAAGGAAACAGAAACATAGTAAAAATAATAATAGCTGAAAACTTCCCAAATCAGTGGGAGGAATTGTATATACAAGTTAATATAGCCAACAAAACTTCTGGTTACGTAATGCAAAAAGATATATAATTGTAAATTATCAAAAGTTCATGAATATTAAAGGTGACCAGGGGAAAGAAGTAGGTTACATATAAAGGTAATCATAGCAGACTATTCTTAGACATCACAGCATAGACTTTACAGGTCAGAAGTGTGTAGAAGACATATTCAAAATACTGAAGATAAAAACTTCCAGACAAGAATATTATATCTACAAAACTCTCTCTCCTAAATGAGGGAAAAGTAAATGTTTTCCTTGACAAATAAAAGCTGAAGGAATTTGCTAATACAAGAGCTCCCTTACAAGAAATGTTAAAATACACTCTTCTTTCTAAAAAAGCAGAAAAGTTCACAAAATATTATCTCAGGCAATAAATAGACAAAACTAGAAAACAAGAGGCAAAGCCACAGCAGCAAACCCTAAAATATAAATCATCAGTGAATATAAACAATCAGTGAATGTAAATGAATCAAACTCACCAATCAAAAAAGAATGGTGGGATGGATTAAAAAACAAAACTGAAACATATGCTATTTACAAGAGACTCTCTTAAATACAGAGACAAGCCTATAATTAAACTGAAGGGATAGCAAATGATAAACAAACCAATGGTGAACTTAAAAAAAGCAGGAACCTCTATGTTCATATCAGATACAATAGAAGTCGAATGAAAAAAGGTAACAGAAGACAGAGATGGTCATTGTATAATGTTAACGGAATCACACAACAGGAAAAGATAGAGTTTTTAATATATTTACATACATGCCCCAAGCATAGGAGCACTCAAATATATCAAGCAAATAGTAACATAAAGGGAGACATTGACAGCAAAGCAGTAATTGTAGGAGATTTTCGCACCCCACTCACAGTCATGGACAGATCATCCACACAGAAAATCAACAAGGCAATAATGATGCTAAATGACAAATTAGATGAGATAAACTTTATAAATATCTACAGAGCACTTTAGCTTAAAACAATATACACATTCTTCAAAGTGCTCATAGAACATTCTCAAAAATAAGCCATATGGTAGGACACAAATCAATTATCCATAAATTTGCAGACATTGAAACTATATATAGCATCATTTGACTCACAATGACATGATAGTAGAAATCAACCAAAAGAGAAAAGGGGAAAATCAAAAAGGAGTGGAGAATAGCCAAAATGCTATTGACCAACTATTGGGTCAACTGGGAAATCAAAGTGCAATTAAAAATGCCTGGAGTCAAATAAAAATGAAGATATGACTTTTCAGAACCTATGGGATATAGCAAAAGCAGTTTAGCATACCTGATAGTTGCTTCAAGAGGGGAGGAGGTGGGGTGATTTGGCAGAGGGGATCAAATGACTGGCGAAGGAAGAACTGGAATGGTGGTGGAGAACTTGTAAGCAGGTTTGGTAATAAGAGGCAAAGACAAGGGAGCCCCATGGGCTCTTAAGGGAGAGTGTGTTGTCCCAAGTGCAGGCCAGAAAAGCTCCTCTCTGAGAAGAGGCAGAAGGAGCAATCAGAGGGAAGCTAAGAGAGAGAGAGGCTTTTAAGGGGGCAGACTCTGGTTTTAGCATGGAGGGGCCTGGGATGGAATCCTGACAAGGCGTTCTGACTGAGCTGTTGATTTAGGGGTAGAGAGTCCATGGGGGTGGAATGTTAGGGAGTGAAGAGGGATGGGGGTGAATTCTTGACTAGACAACCCGGCAAGCTTGTTGATTTTAGGGCTAAGGAGTTGCGAGTCTTATTAAGATACGATGGAAAGTTAGGAGAGTGCAGAGGGGTGGGGGTTGAGCAGCATCTAGCCTTGGGCCTGCTAAATGCTCCATCTTTTTCATGCTTGGCTGGAACGCATTTCGTTTTTTTCATTTTCCTGTCTCCTATCTCAGAACTTTGTGTGTTATATATAGATGTTGACTAACTCTGATATATACCTTAAACATATGTAACCCTGTGATGCAGTGCTCCTTTGGTAAAATTAATTCATTTTTTCTTGCATGTCAGCAGATAACATTTTCAGGATCTCCATATGAATTATATGATAGCTATATCTTCAGAAATTATATATGAATTATGTGGTATTTATAGAGCAGAAGAGAGGTTATGTTCAATAAAGTTAGTCTGAACATTTTAAATAGAATTAGTGGTTAGGCCAACAAATTAGTAAGAAAGATTGGTTAGTGAATAACATTCTGCTGGGAATTTCAACAGACCCGTAAATTTTCCGTTGCTGAGCTAGAGTTCAGTTAGAAAATGAAGGGGGATTTTATAATCAAATTTCATGAGCTTTTCATGCCATCCCTTCTACAGTTCTTCATTCTTTCCATCTGGGTACAAGGATCAGGTAAGTTCACTTTTTCTCTTAAATGCTTTTGGTTGGAAATCAATGCAGAAAAGTTCCAAGCCGTAGTCTCTATGCTTTTATAGAGGGCATCTTGTTTGGATCTGTGTGTTAATCATGCAACATCCAAGGTGTAGGCATCTAGCAAACCATTTAATGGGAGCATATTTGAAACAGTGACTTAGGAAACAGAATGAAAGATAAGGACTACGTTTTTCTCTTTATTACTTTTAAAACTTTTCTTGATGGAATATCGCATCATAACACACTAGATCGGAGGTGTGTATCACTCTGTCATACTGTTACATTACAAACTTGTTCGTTGAGGTAACGTTGCATTATGACTATTTCAGGTATTTCAGGTGAGCTTCTCACGTTTGCACATGTAGCTGAAAGCACAGAGGTCACGCAAGCAGGGAGCAAAGCAGTGCTTTGAACATTAGTGAGTTTGCTGCGCCCTGGAGACCTAGCAGTTTAAACCAGGAGCCATGCACACACATCCCAAGGTCCCAGGTTTCAGACGGGGGACCTGAGGAAACAACCCATGATGAGCAACTGAATAAAAGAAGCAACGTGCTTCTTTTTCCTCTCCCTTCTTGCCTGCTCACATTCATTCCTGCCTATATCTTTCCTTTAAAAAAGAAAATTAGTGATCTTTACCACATTTCTCCCAATCCATGTGCCTTTGAAATGTTAAGTTTGACTTGTTTCCAGGTTCTTCATGGTCCTTAAAGAGATTTCATTTTTGTCTTGTCAAATCTGTTCATTGTTTCTGTCAGAAGCCCCACAAGAGCAAGCCTTAGACCAGGGATTAAAGTTCAGCTCTCAGGACATGAATCGCCTCTGGCGCCAGCACCCAGTCGTGTAATGTATCCAGATCAATAAGGAAATGACCTGTGAGACGTGTAGTACATGACCAGGATGACCCTCCACCAAGAAACAGAGGAATGACACAAGTTGAAGAAGACCACCAATAACTTCAAAGGACAATGTCACCTTGCCCAATCAGGACCTGACACCTGGTCTGCCAGCCCCCTCTCTCCATCCCCTTCCTCGCCATTTGGAATTTTCCCTTAAAAACACAGGCCTCTGGCAAGGCAAACGGGTCTCAGCCTCCTTTGGCTGGCTCCCTCTGTCTCTCTGTTCTCCATTAATGGGTGTCTTAGCCTCCTTTGGCTGGCTCCATCCTCTCTCTGCTCCCCACTAATGGACCCCCAACTTGCTTACTCACTGCACCTGTCTGATATGTGGAGCAACCCTGAACCCATGGGATCTGAACCTCCCTTGGTCGGCTCCATCCCTTTACCCTCTAATTAAATCTCTGCTTGCTCACTCTCCTAACTTTATCCTGGATTATTTGAGCGACCCGAATCCCACATGACAGATTCCAAAATTTGCGTTCTATTTGATTCCACTTCAAATACTTGCTGTGTCTCTTCGGACCACTTTTATTCTTGATTTTCAGACACCTTTTCAGTTTTTCTTGAAATTGAAACATAACTTAGTAATAGCATAGTTTTGCCATGCATTTTATGTTAATTTGGGTAGGAGTGGGTTTGTGTTTACCCTTTACTGTGGCTCTAGGTTTTAAGAGCTGCAATTCCCAGCAGTTTCCTTGTTTTTCTGCCCCCCACCCCAGCTGTTTTTTAATTTTCCTGGGAACTCTATTAATTAGTGCTTCAGCTTTACAACCTTTTCACCTGCAATCCACTCTCATTATATTGGCATTTAGGTAATGTGGGGGTAAAGTGTGGGATCTAGAATGATTTTTAAATCTCTTGATTAAGTTTCATTCTTTCGTTTCTTTTTAAAGGAAAAGTGCAGGCAGGAATGAAGGCAGTCAGGCAGTAAGAGAGAGCAGGAAAAAGCATTTATTTATGTTATTTAAAGTTCTTCATCTTGGTTGTTTCCCCCCTCCATACCCCAAATGAACCTGGTCCTCAGGGTGTATGTGACATGTTGACTGAATGCA
Source organism: Solenodon paradoxus (assembly GCA_004363575.1). Classification (NCBI taxonomy): domain Eukaryota; kingdom Metazoa; phylum Chordata; class Mammalia; order Eulipotyphla; family Solenodontidae; genus Solenodon; species Solenodon paradoxus. The sequence continues at coordinate 264,089 of RJWH01002084.1, read as the reverse complement.
GCCTACGACCTCTAACCACTGGTTTTTAAAAATTAATTCTTTACATGCTTTCTTAAAATGTACATACATTTCAAAACAGGTAAAATTGAACAATATGGGGGATATATGGATATTCATTATGTGATAGAAAACCTTTTCCCTGATCCCAATGCAAAAGTTACTCAGCCAGGAATTTTCCAAGTACTACAGTTTGTAGCTGCGTCCTGTTCCATAGAGATGGAAGCTAGGTCCTGTTATGGTGACTAAGGACAAGCAAGCATCGCCTCCCTACTGTGCAACTCTGCATAAGTGATAAGAGTTGCCAGTAGAAGCCACATATAGCCAAGAGGATGAATCATTACCTCAGAGTATAAAGTGAGCTCCCCTAGACCCCCCAGTTGCTCAGCTTTGGGTAACGATATGTTCTGGATAGTTATGAATGAGGAGTTGTATTCGAGGATCTTGCAGTGCCGCCAGTCTAAGAATGTTTATGTTTAAGATTTTTTCCATATATTTGCAGCAATAGTATTATTATGTGCCTTGGTATTGCATCCTTTGTAAATATCTTGCTTATGATTTCCCAAGCTTCATGAATCCATGAGTTAAACATTCTTAATGATTTTTGAAAATTCTTGGCTATCATGTCTTCAAATATTGCTTGTATCCCATTCTCTCTCATCTCTTTCTGAGGCACTAATTATATTAGATGTATAAAATAATTATATTAGATTAATTTTAAATTATTTGCCTTAGAATTCCAATAGGTGAATTTTTTGCATCTCTTTCTATTATTTGTTTTATTAACTATTAGTTTCTAGCAAAATTATATTCATAAGATGACTATTTTGGGGTGTGGTGGAAAAGATTAAATAAGTCAGGTTCATAAGCAGACTCATTCTGCTCTATTAAGATACTTCCGCGTAATCTATACTTGAGGTTTTATAAACTCAGGGAAAATGGTGAGAAGGTTAAAATTTCTCCATTAAGTCGCACATTTGTCCAAGAACCAGAAAGCATCACTAGTCATCAGTGATGTCGAAACCTAGCATTTTAACGAGTGAAGGTGACATTGCATCTTTTGAAAGCTTGACAGTTTTTGTTACAAGCCCAAAGCTAGAATATTGGAATGGGTGTTCTAGTGCACAGTCCAAGTAGGTTAAATACAACTCCATTTCAGGACATTCATCAATCTGTGACTTAATCTCTGGCTAACCCAAATGAAGCACACAATGATAAGTTGCACAAAATTAGACTAATATAAAGAATAGTGACTCAATAAGCCCCTTCCATCATTTTCAGCCCAAGCTGGTCCAAAAAGAGTCCTAAACTCAATACTGTAGAATTAGAACAATTGACAATTTCTCTAGTGATTTTGGTAGTCATGCTTACAGGTCGAAGGAACTATCTTGCAGTCTTATAATGCTCTTACAAAAAATTGATTTCTTGCTTGTTGCACAATCTTAGCTTAATCTTCCTTCTGTTCAAAGAACTTCTAGATTATTTCTCCATTGTCTTTGACCATTCATTGTTGCTATGAGAAGTAAAGTGTCAATCGAATAATTATAATTGCAGATATTATAGTTTCTTCTCTTTGGTAACACAGCATCATCTCTTTATTCTGAGATTTCATTTTCAACTCTATGTATTTTTCCTGTTTTTGATCATCAGGCTTGTAATTTTGAATTACATTTGCAGTTTTACATTCCTTCTACATATTAAAATATCATGCCCTTCTTTCCCTGTTTTAAGGAAGTAATATCTTTTCAGAGCTATCTGGGAACAGTAATTTTGACGTGTTCTAACTAATCTTTTATTTCTTTTATTGTCTCCTTCACTCCTGCCCAATATCCACTACCACATCTCAATTTGTATTTTTACTCAGTCTTTCTCACTTTGATTTCAGGATATCTTCAAAGTTAAGTGTATCTTGATTGGGAGCCTTACAGAATCTTTATTTTATTTATTATATCTTGTGAGGAGACAGGCATCAATTAACCAGGAGACAAAGAGTCAGGAACTCTGACTCCCTCTTTCTAGTTATTCCTGATATCCAATAAGCTGCTTTAAGTATGTCTCCTTTTTTTATATGAGCTATATAGTATCTCTGAAAAAGAACAAAGTTAAAACTGGAGACTGAAACCAGGTGTCATACAAAAAGTTTCAAATAAATGGCACGAAGTTGAACTACAGTACTGGACTTTCCTAGTACTATCTCAGGAAATATAAACTTGCTCACAAAACTTCTCTTCCCTTTTAATGATAATGGGAAATTCAGAGCAGCATATTAAAAAGGGATGGGCAGTTACAATGAGCAGATATAATATCAAATAATCTGAAAGAGAATTAAAAAAAAACTACCATGAGCAGACCTAAGAATGCACAATTTTTCATGGCATTTCATGCAAGCACAAATTTCTTAAGGTTCATCCACAAAAATGTGTAGGTTCATTTTTGTATTATATTTAAGAGTGATCATTGATAATCACAGTGGCCACCTTTGGTTAAATTTAAGTTTCAATGAAAATGTGTATTATCTTCAGAAAGAAGTGAAGCTGACACTATATTTTATGGACATTGTTGTCAAGAGCTACTGTAAAAATGTCGATATTCAAATTCTTACTCTTTTTTCATAAGAGTGAAGATTCTGGTGAAGTTTTGTCACCTAGTAACTGTGTATTGTTGGGTAATTTTCTTAGCATCTCAGAGGCTTTATTTTCTGCTTGTACCTAATAATTATACTCACCTAGCTGATATAAATAACCACTATAAAATATTTATCACATTTCTTATTCATCTTAAATATTATTTATCATTATTATTATGGAAAATTTATTTTCTGAGGTTATTCCAGACTCTTTGGAAATTCCTTTATAATAATTAGATAACATATTATTGAGTGACTATGGTATATTTATGTGATAAAGGTTTAGGCAGCTATATCTTTTTTCTTCTTGCTAAGAGTTGTAAGCAGATATGAAATATCAGTGTTCACTTTGAATTACATTAGTACATTCTTTTATAAAATGGAATTAGGCAAGTAGATCTTAAAGTGTTGATCTGAATATGAACAAAACAATGGTAAACCCAAGAGCATTGCAGATGAAAGATAACAAAATTGCAGTCCAGTGTCAGGAAATTAAGTAGCATCACGAATAATGTTTATGGTTTGTGTTTTTCAGATAATTCTAGTTCTTTTCATACTTGGTTTAAACTTGGTGCATTCATCATTTATCCATGTTTTTCATCACTCTCTATCTTATTTGGAAAAAGAAAAAGTAAGTTGTTTTACTCCTCGTTTGTGCAAGAGAAGATGGATACAACAGGACTAGATTCAAAGCTAAAAAAAAAAAATCCAGGGACTTTGGCAAAATTCATTACGGAAAAAATCATGGAAAACTTTTCTTCATATGGTTGGTAATTCTTGAAATCAAGGATTTGTCCTTATTACAATGACACCTACTTGTAGTTGTTATAAAGGTAGACTGTTAGTGATTATTCAAGTTATATAAATTGCATTTAAGATTCTCAAGGACATATTTTGATAGGAGAAAGCATATAAACTCCAGACAACTGGTGGGAGGGTTCTACTGAATAGTAAAAAGGACTGAGATTGAAAACTTGAATTAAATCACCTGACAAAACCACAGGGAAAAAAAGTCTTACTTGATAGATTGATATAATAAAACATCAGTTAATTTATTCAACAAATACCTCTTGTGTGCGAGGATATGTTAATGACTAATATGTGATAATCTGGAATTTACAGAGCAGATACGGACCAGAGGTATAAATATGGGAGTATGAGAATACAGTCTCCAAGGAGACAAATCATAAATTATGACTTTCACTATTATAAAGTAGAAACAACACACAAATTCTGTAACTGGAATATTTTTATGTTGAACCAAGCACTTGAAAAGATATTTCAATCAATTTCTCATGAGAGTTTGAATGTGAATGTCATTTTTTTTTAATTCATAGCACACTCTTACAATGTACTACCATTAGGGGGGGTGATTGGGCTGTATTCATCTTATGAAAATATCGATGTCATCACATCTTTAGGTCACAGCATTTGCCTCAGCAGAAACAACCTGACCCAGCAATCTAAATGAACTATTCTCCTGCGCACAGGTTTTTGGAGGTGTGTGATTTTTGCTGTCATCATGTATACGTCACATTGAAAATATCTTTCCATTTAAATCATGCATTTGGTAGTAGCAATTATCAGTTTCAAAATAAATAGAAATAAACATTTGTTTATACAATCCAGTGCAAAAACCAGTACTTTCAAATGAAGTTATATTAATAATAATTTTTTTTTTTAAGGAAGGAAAGAAGGAAGGGAGAGGAGGAAGAAGAATTTAATGAAGGAAGGAAGAAGACGAAGAAAACATCTTTATCTAGTTAGTTTTATTTAGCTGTTCATCTGAGTTTCTCACCCTGGCCCTGGGTCCCAAACCTGGATCCTTGGGCTGTATGAGGTTCGCACACCAGTGCCTCGGACATCTGGGCCACAAGACTGCACCAATATTAATATCTTTGAATGTTTCCATTCATCTGATTAAGGACCCTTCCTTGCCATCACTAATGAATGATTGCTTTGATTAACATGTTTTTGTTTTGTTGTTCTAATTAGTAATAAACATGAGTATATCTTCATATATTTGGTAGCCATTTAGGATTTCCCTTCTATGAAGTTCTCATGTACATCTTCAAGTGATTTCTGACTGGTTGTGTACACATTTGTTACAAGTTCTTATCCTAGATTCTTCACGTACTGAATATAATTTCTCCCCCTTTGGTATCACTATTAAATGCCTCAGTTATATCATTAAAAGAAGAGATTCTTTATTGTTAAATCCATGCATTTTTTTCACTGAATAATTTGAGCTTGGGGTCTAACTTAAGATGTCTTCATCCACTTAAGCTTACCCAAATGTCCTTTTATGTTTTTTCCTTTTATATTTAAGAGTCATATTTTTTACTTCATATTTAGGTTTTAGACTTTTGTATATAATATAGGACTGATATACAGAGCTATTTTCCATCAAATAATGAGCCCAATTTCTTAATGTTAATGACTATATAATCTGTCTTTTCCTCACTGAAGAACTATTTTCAGTTCTCTTAGGTAGAACTTTGTTATATTGTTTAATTTTTGTTTTCTTAATAATTGCAGATAGTTTTTACTACCATGATATTTTTGTTATGTGTTAAAACATGGTAGGGAGAGAGAACTTCCTCTTATATTCTAACTTGAAGTACTATTTAAGGGTACACACATACCTGTCATGAATGAAGTTTATTAACTTCTTTTAAAAATATAACTGGAATTTGGATAATCTTAATTTAAACTGATACTAATTTAATTAGGGAAGTATTATTTTGAGAATATTTGAAATGTAATTTGCTTCATTTATAAATGTTATCAATAGATCCCCTTTTTTCTGAATGCTTTTTAGAAACTTAAAAAAAAAAAAAAAACACCCCACTCTCCCTGTGGGTTTTGTGTAGTTTTTGCTAGAAAAACTCCTTGGTACTTTTCATTTGGTCACCATAATGAATGTTATCTTACTTTTGAAATAAAAATGTAATGAGTGTCTTTTTTTTTAAATAAAAAAGTAATCACTTTAATGAAATAAAAAATTCATATTTAATAAAATTTTCATTTTTAAATAAATTGTGTAAGTCTGAATTTTGCAGGTTAACTTGAATTAGGAAAACTTGTTAAATCTTTATAATTCAAAACTTTTTCTATTAATTTAATGACTTCACGCAGATGATCATCTTACACAAAACGATAGCTTTGCTTCTTTCTTTGCAATCCTTACACCTCTTTTTCATAACAATTAACAGTGATAATGGCCATTTTTGTCTTGTTTCTTTAATTGAAGGATTTGTTTAAAATTTCTCGGAGAAAGATATTTTCTGGTGTTTCTAGCCACTGACGTATTACCAAGTTTAGGGAATGTTTTATTATTTCTATATTCTTTGGTTCTATCAATAGAGTCGAACTTAGTACTTTTAAAATTTATTATTGATTTAAAAAATAAATGGATTTGCAAAATAATTTTTAGGTATCCAGGTTCACTATTCCTGAACTATTTAACACACCATGGCTGTCATCGAATTTCGATGTACCTCCACCACGCTGTTCATTGACCCCTCCTAGCCCTGTGTTCTCTGTCTCCTTTCCCTCCGGTAACCTCAGTTTTATTGTCACGTCCGAGTTTGTGTTTCATTCTGTTTGCATTGCTTCTTTATATTCCAAATATGAATGAGATCATTTAGTATCTTCCTTTCTCCTCTGACTGACTGGTTTTCCTGACAGACTGGTGACCTCATCTAGGAATTTTTTCATTCTCATCCTCAGAGAGTAGCACATTCATGCCGGACACACTGAAAACATGAGCTCTTAGCAAGCAGCGGGTAACCTATAGATTTTAAAATGGGACACTTACTGCCATCTGCTCTCAGGCCCCCATTCCTTCCCCTCTGTTAACCTTAGCTCTATTGTCAGTGTCCAAGGTTTGGTTTCGTTCTGTCTGTTTCTTTATGTTGCACATGTAAGTGACAGCATCCAGCTTTAGTTTTTCTCCTTTTGACTTATTTCACTTAGAATAATCTTTTACAGTTCCATCCATGTTGTTGCAAATGGCAGGATTTCATCTTCTAGGGTTGTAAAGTATTCCATCGTATATCGGACACATCTTTCTTATTCATTCACCTGTGGGTGGATACTTAGGTTGTTTTCAATTTTTGGCTGTTACAAATGATGCTGACGTGCATGTGGGGGTGCATTTATCTCTGCCTATGGGCTGGTTTCTATAGTGGTTGCAACAATGTGCTTTCCTGACAGGAGGCAGAGAGTTCATCCTGAAGCAGACACTGGTTTGGAATGCCTCAGTAGAAACGCAACAACCGGCTGAGCACGAAAACAGACTGAAGCAAGATAAGCTTTGCTGAGCACGAACACAGACTGAAGCAAGATAAGCTTTTGCAGTCTCCTTCCCGGTTCAGCAAAATGCAGCAGCACCAGATGTACAGATCACCTCAGAATCAGAAAGGTCACCTCAGGGCCAATGGTCACCTCAGCGACAGCTGAATCTGTCATCTGATCAGACACTGACACCCCAACCTAAGGACCCTCTTCCCATCTTGCGTTCTTACACTTAAAGACTGGGGTGTGGACCATTAAAGCCCAAGGAGCAGGTTTGTGACTTGAGGGCCAGGAGAAGAGAAAAAGTAAGGCAAATAAGTCCATCGAAAATCTAGCTTCCTTCCTTAGTTCCTTTGTTCCTTCCTCCCTCCCTTTCTACCTGCCTGCCTTCCTCCACGCCCCCTCCCCTTCCTCTCTCCCTCTCTCTTTTTCAGAGCCGCAAACTCTGAAAGTGTTAAAATAAGAATTTATTCATTAACTCAACTAGAAAAGAAAATCAAGAGCTAGCTCATGAAAGGACTGATACTGCAGAATTGATTGCCTGAATATTTAATTCTAGAAAAACAATGTGTTTTTCTTCTCCCCCAAAGCATCTATTGTTTAAATTCAGCTTCCAAAGATGTATTTTTTCCACTTTCATGGGTGACATTTAGGGAAACGGACTAACGTTTCTCACATTTCTCTCATGTTCTATCCGCCGACACACAGGCAGATGGAGCAAGCCCATCTGAAACGTGCGGTCTCTGTCCCTTTCTCTGCTCCGGGTCCTTTGTTCTGGTAAAACGAAAACGAAAAGCATTCTCAAATTTCCCAGTTGCTATATCGAAAAGGAGAAGGGGCAGAAATGACAAAAATGAGTAAAAAGGCCCTTTTCCCACCCGGTTACTGTAAGCACTTGGGCTTCTGGGCGCAGGGGCCACGAGACGGGGAAGATGCGGTGGCGCCTTGGGCAGAGCAGCTGGGACAGCGCTACGTAAGCGAGGGAGGGACCGGGAGGAGGCTGGAAGGCTGGGAAAGCAGCCTCGCGTTGGGCTTTCCAGCGCAGCCGGAGACCCCTGCGGACCGCGGGCGAGGATGCAGCGGCTGGTGAGCGGGCGGGGCGGGCTGGGCGAGGTCTCGCGGGTGGGCGCCGGGGTGGAGATCGGCTCTGCGCGGCTGCGCTTCGCCCCACCCCGGCTGGCCCCGGGTTCTGGATCGCGTTCCTCTGCGCTTCACTGGCGGAGAAGCGGGTGTGCGCCTTTCCCGGTGCTTTTACCGGTCGCTCCTGGCGCCCCGGGACAAGGATGCTGCTAGGCTGGCCTGGGGAGATACCTCTTGGCGGTCCTTCTTCTGCTTGGGGACCGGAATGCAGGGACGTGTGCGGTGGAGCAGCTGTGGGTGCGGTGCGATGCTGCTGGGCTCTGGCTTTGGTCTTGACCAGCCACAAAGCATCAGCTAGGCAGGAACTCTGGGTATCCTGGAGAGACAGACATTTTATTTATTCGGAGTCTGTTTACATAGCAGCAAGTCAAGGGGAGGGTTTCTATGTACATGGATTAGATAGTTTTAAAAAAACACACACAGGATTGGCAATAAAAAAGTAAAATCCAAATCTACCTAAGGCCTCCAGGTAATTTGTTGTCATGAAGCGTTTACTGGGGTAAGACCACACAGCCAATTATTTCAGGACCTTTCTTAACAAAGAGAAGCTGGCCTGCTAGACTAGAAGTGAATTGCCACATAGGTCCTGCAGCCAAGGAGCTGACAAATACACAGGCGGAGAGGTTAACTTTTTTAAGTCCGTTTGTGGTAAGATCAGAAACTCTCAGGGCGAAGGAGCTGCTAGGCAAGCTGTTAGGTGAGACCCTGATCGCTCTGTACCCTGGTGAGGAGTTGCGGTGGACTTCTCATTTCCATTGTTGTCCTCCCCTGTAGGACTTGAAGGAATTTTGGAAGCAACCTAACATACTGGCATTTAACATAACCTGAGCACTGTACTAGTGCTGTAAATGCTTAATTCTCCTAGTAACCCAGTTAGAACAGCTTTTATTTAGGGCTTTCTTTGCTTTTATCTGCCACAGTTCTTGGAACTTTACATAAGCTACTTCACTTAGTCTTTTTCAGACAGAGCAGTTGATAGTATTCTTTTGTCCTGCATCTCAGAGAGAAGTAAGGTGATTTTGCGTAGCTCATTTTTTGTACTAGTCTGGTCTCAACTTGGTGAGTGTTGAAATCCAAGATGAGAAAGCTCCTGTCCTTTGCTTTCCTGGTGGGTCGGGAGGGAGTGGGGGCACCATGGGAGACAGCGAGTCTACCTTTGTGGCAAAGCTACAGTCAACCAGAGTCAGAGCCTAAGCAGAGAGCTTGTTTAATTTCCTGTTGGCACAGGGACTAGGCCGGAGCTGGAATGTGAGAACCAGGGAACCCGAGAAAACAAGAGAGCACTTTTGAAACACAAGGTTTACCTGCACAAAAGAATGGGCTTGCTGACTCTAGGGGAAGCACAGCCACCCGAGGGAACATCGGTGCGCATGGATGACTGTCACCCAGGCTCAGGAGCCCTCTCCCACAGCCTAGCTTTGTATAAACTGCTGGGAATGTAGATGCAATGTCAACAGTGGATTCAAGGGCAGGTTTGGGGTGGCAGGGACTGCACTGACAGAGGATATGGGACTGAAATGTAGTCTCCACCGCTACTTGAAATGGCAACGTGAAGTTCAGATAAAAAGTACAGGCAAATCCTATACTTCTTACACATCTCTATGATAGAAAGATAGAAATATCGAAAAAGAAAATAGGGACAATTACATATCTTGCCTGTATTCCTTAGAATGAATACACACATTGACCAAGTGAATGAGGTCACGAAGCTCCAGCCAAGAGACGTTTATCTGTCTCCATGCCATGGTCTGATTTAACAGCAAAACAATTCCCAGAATAACATTCCCCTCAATGCCGCCTTGATTTCTTAAAAAGGTCAAGAACTTCTGCCCAGACACATGAAATACAGCAATGAAGGGAAGCACAAGTAAACCTGTTACTGATGTGTAAAAAAGGGGGCAATTTATATACAGTTGGAGAATTTGCAGGAAAATCTTCTTTAGCAAACTCAAAGGCCGGCACATGTTCAGAAAAGTTGGTTGTCTCCGAGTTACATCTGTCATATCTACCAATGTGGATTCTGTTGGCATCAAAGTTCTCTAACATTTGTCATCTCCATGTTTCTTCTATGTGTTCTTAGCTGTTTTCTCTGGCAATTGGATGTCTTTGAGACCGTGTTCTTGCCCTAGGAGCAAGATCTCAAATTATTGGGGTTGCCATAATGAAAAAGCCATTCTGCTTTTTCCTTCCCATATCCTGAGCACACTGGTATTTCTTGCATTTATGGTCTCTATTGCTGTTCTCACAAAACCAAAGTTTTCTGATATTTTAGCTGTGACCTTGCCTTAAATAGGTATTTGATTGAAGCTGCCTTGATGTGGTCCACATTCCAACCTCCATTTCTGCACTTTCCCTCTTCAGGTCTTAAGGAGGCTCTTCTGGCAACTGTCTATCAGCAGACTGCTTTGGATCTTGATAACACCAATGCTCTGTGTGGGACAAGGTAAGGAGACCCGGCTCCCCTGCTCAGAGTCCAGCAAACACAGTGGCTGGCGCGCTGTGCTGAGTTCTTCCTCTGTGTGCATGAATTATTGAACGTGTAATTTGCTTGGAGGAGTGGGAGTGGTGCTTTCCGCTTTCCACATTTTTGTTTTCAGCATAGAAGAACACTGTGATATTTTGAAACTCTTTCTGGAGAGCAAGCCAGTCATGAAAACAAGTCTTTCCGAATTAAGATCTCTTTTTCCCCCAACAAATCATGACTGTGGAAAAGAGTCATTCCTTTGGTTTGCAAAGACAGGGGAAGGCTGAGGGTATATACATGAATACAACCTTTGGGAAGGTAATCTGGCAGTAAGCTTTAGTACTGAGTGTGCTTCTCTTGTACAGAAATAGAAATAATGAGAGGTTATGCAGGCTCCCGTAGTCATCATAGAAATCCTGCACTCCTGCTGTCCGCTAACGCGCTGAATTTCTAGTTGGGCCAGACATTTCTCGTCGGTCCATTCTCTGGGGGTCACCCCTCCCTGTGCTGGGTCACCCCTCCCTGTGCTGGCTCGTTCTCACCCTCTCTGTGATGTTGCCCTGTATTCACCTTTCCAGGATGCTCAGGCCGCTGCTGCAGGAAGGGCAGCTTCACCCTGTTGATGGCACACGCATTTCTGACTACACAGAATTCCAAATATGCAGCAAACAAGTATACACTCTTTGCTAAATCATTTCTTCTGCAGTCAAAGAAAGAAGTCACCCAAGAAGTTAAAACGCTAGCATTGGTTCCCTTTCTACTCTCCATTCTAAAGCAACCGTTTCTTAACTCTCTTCTCTGCAAAATCTCAGCACTTTCAGGAGACCCCAAGCCCAGCAATGGGTATGACCCCATCTAACAAGAGTCCATGTTACTAAAAGTGGACTTAGCCCCACTCAGGGGGCCTATTCTTATCTGTTGCCCTGCCCAGCTTTTCATCTCTGATGCTGGGGAGGGTTTTTTTGAGAAGATATTGTTTGTATGGCATTCTTTGTTTTTTTTTTGTTTTGTTTTTTTTTCTAATTACACTAACCAATATTTTATCTTAAAGTCAGACTTTGGTGATTTTGGTAAACTCTCTATTTTGTGTATTTCATTCATTTGTGCTTTTGCTTTACTCGTGCTCTTTGGAGAGGGAGGGATGGGACAGGTAGATGGAGAGGTGTATTCACTTTTCATTTTCTCTATTTCCTAATAAATGAAGTTAGGATGAAAGAGTCCCCCTTGAGAACCACTTGATCAGTTTCTATAGTTGCCCATGTATTCTATTCCAGTTATCGTTCATAGTAATTTGCAATCTCTTCTCTGATTGTTGGGATTACTGACAAGTTAAAAGAAGTATATGCATTTTAAATTTTGAAAAAACAATTTTCTAATTTTGTTGCATTGTGGACAGTGTGGAATCAAGGTCATGAGGTAGCAATGCTTTTTGTTTCCTATTTCAAGTTCAGTTTGGGAAATGTTCCATGTGTTTGAAAATATTTTTCTCTTTTTGGTGACAGTTTCTCAGTACATATTTATATACACATATAATTTTATATGCAATTATAAATATTTGTTTTTCAAATTTTCTATCTCATAGTTGATTTTTTTTTTTTTTGGCCCTACATATTTTTGATGTATGGACTTGGAAATCATGAGATAACTATGGAAAACACTTTCATGATTGTGCATTAATGTATATTTTTTGTATTAGCTCTTTTAGCTTTTTGTATGTCTGAAAGTTATGTTTCAGGTGCTTCAGAGTTCAGCATTAATATGTACATGATAATTAACTATAATAATTATCCTTTTATCATTTAAAAAATGCATTTAATATTGAGTGTTCTTCTCTTGTACAGAAATAGAAATAATGAGAGGTTATGTAGGCTCCTGTAGTCATCATAAAAATCCTGCACTCCTGCTGTCTGCTAACTCGCTGAATTTCTAGTTGGGCCAGACATTTCTCATCGGTCCATTCTGTGAGGGTCACCCCTCCCTGTGCTGGCTCGTTCTCACCCTCTCTTTCCAGCATTTTTATCTTCCATTCTCTCTTTTGTCTCATCTTCAATGCCATTTTGGATTGATGTTGAAATATCTCAGGTCTATGAATTAGTCTTCAACCCCTTCTGTATCTTTATCCCTGTTTACTACATTCCTCAAAGATTCCATGACCTGCATTTTGACATACTTGATTTTTAATGACATCAATTTTGCTAAGTCTGTGTGTGGAATGTACAGGAATGCTCTATCTTTCCCACTTAAACCAGTCACTCTGCCTGTTTTCTAGGATTCCTTCCTGCTCCTGACTGCTACTGCTTGGGACATAAACACACTTGGAGATGTTTCTATCCTAACTGGAATTCCCATCTTCAGTTTCATTCACCTCCTTTTCAGGTTACTGAATCCTTCACCTAATTTCTGCTCTGCGAGAGTGTGCTTTCTGGCTTTTCTGCTCTACTCTTAAAGATGAGACAAATGTATTTGAATTTCTATTTCTCTAGCAATATCACCGATGTCAATACATGTTTTCTTCTTTGCATTTTTCTCTAGCTATCTTTGAACATGCATTGATTTTCATCCCCAAACCACACGTTTGGGGATGTATTCAAGTTTTAAAATGTAAACATTCTTTTATGATTCCATGGTCCAAGTGGTGACTCAAGATGAAAGAGAGCTGCTGAATACACCTGCTTCTTTAAGATGCTCTCTGGAAACCTCCCAGGAAATCTTTGTTGTGACTTGGCAGAAGATCAAGCCTGCAAGTCCAGAAAACATGGTCACCTACAGCCTGAGCCATGGCGTGGTGGTCCAGCCTGCCTATAAGGGCAAGCTGAACATTACCGAGCTGGAACTCAGAAGCTCAACCATCACCTTCTGGAACACCACCCTGGAAGATGAGGGCTGTTACAAGTGCCTCTTCAACACGTTTGGTTCTGGGAAGATCTCAGGAGTAACGTGTCTCGCCCTCTCTGGTGAGAGTCTCTGCAAATACACTTTCTAGAAATGTCCTTTTCAAAAATGTTTGCCTCATGGTGGTAGTGCCTAGTTTATCAGGACCCTGATCCCATGAAGTGATTTGAAGACAGCCTTTCATGCTGCTGTAAACCTGTGGCTCTGATTATCTGGAGAGTTCATGGGGCCACATGGAATCTGTGGAGTTACCGCTGTGCTGAGGAATTTTGTCTGCAGGAGTAAATCGAGGACCAGGGTGAGGACAAGCAATTCGCCATCAAGGGTGATATGACTTAAACCTGGCTTAACAATCCTGAGACTCTAGAAGAGAGCTGTCCATTCGCTGTTCCACAGTTGATTCACCTGCACAATGAGTGTCTCTCACAGCATTAATACTTCTCGATCTAAGGACAGAGTCAGCTTGGGTTCACTGGAAGCAGATGTGGTGTTTTCTCCTATTTTGCTTCAGTGTGGCTCTCAAGATGGGTCAAGGGATGTGCAGCAGGGTCCTCACCAGCTAGGAACTTAACTGGACAGTGAGCATTGTTTTAAAAGTCAAGAGGTGTGCCTTGTTTTTTGTTAAAGGAAAGATGGAGGAAGGAATGAAGGTGAGCAGGAAAGGCAGGAAGAGAAGAGAGGGAGAAGCATGTTATTTATTTACTTGTTCATCTTGGTCGTTCCCACTAACCCTAGGACTTGAACCCAGGATCTTGGGATATATATGGACTGAGTATTACCACTAAAAATGCACCCTCTCTGTAGCAGCTAAGTTCAGGCGATAAAAGCAGTGGACCTGGGTTCAAGACCCAGGACCAGGAGGTGGCACAAGTTAAAAAAAAAAAAAAAGAGTCTTTAAGGTGCAACTTGGTAGAGTAGGGGTGGGCCACAGTCCACATACATCCCAAGGACTCAGGTTCACCAGGGGCCGGTGAGAACATCCAAGATAAACAACTAAATAAAATGTTTCTTCCCCCTCTCTCTTCCTGCTTGCCTGCCTCTGCTTGCCTTCATTCCTGCCTGCACTGTCCCTTAAGAAAAAAAAAAAAAAGACAAGATTCTTTTCCTTTTAACTGGCTCTAACATCAAGAATTGAGAAGTAGCGATCAGGGGTCACCTTAGAGCATGTACACTTGGATGTGGATTTAGAAAGGGGAATAAAAGCAAATTTCAGGTTATTAGGAATGTTAAGGGGTGAACTGAGCCTGAGACATCGGAACTGGGCTAAGAGGAGGCTTGGAAGACATCTGTGTCCTCCTTCCCACATCCCTTCCTTCCTTCCTCTCTTCTGATCTCATTTTTTTTCTTGTATCATATTTTTCTCCTTTCTGTCCCTTTTGCTTTTCTTGTTTTCTCACTTATATTTCTTTCTCCTACTCCCCCTTCCTTTGTTCATCATCTCTTCTACTAGTGTTCTCCTGAAAACCAGCCCCTTCTGAGTCTTGCAGCTAGCAGTCCTGATGTCCTTTTCCACAATGCCCTCACCAACATGCAGCATAGCCTTCAGCTAAGTCATTCTTTGCCAGCTCAGGGAGCCCTGCCAGCTGCCTGACCTGGACAGCCATGTTGGTCCTTCCTTTTATCTCTCTTCCCCCAGGGCTTATGGATATCAGGAGTCTAGGCTCTTTATGTAGCCCTGCCTTTTAATTATGTTGCGGGCTCACAGGGCAGCCACAGAAAGGCAAGTCTGCTTTTGCTCAATAGAGATAATCTGTGTATTCTAATGAAAATGAGCTCATTGTCAAGGAACTTTCATAACAATAGCTACAGCTGTTCTAAAAATAATGTCCTTTCTCATAAAATACTTACTTTGTCTTCATGCCATAAGGTGATCTCCAAGGTTCCTCCAGCCGTCATCGTGTGATTTTTCTGGTTTTTAGCTGGGAATTTTTAATTTCTATTTTGTGTAGATATTCCAAACAGGGACTTTCAAAGTTATGTCCATGCATCTCCTTCGTTGGTGCAGCCCCCAGCAGAGGAGGCTATCTGTTGACTACTGGCCCATGCACGAGCTCTTAAAAATGGAGAACAGAATAGTTAGATTCTGGACTGTTTGGGAGAGAAGATAACCTCTGTCCTTCCAACTAATTCTAGAGACAAAGTAGGCCAGTTTCCATCCTGCAGGTCAGTAAAGGAGACAGGAGGAACCGAGACAGTCCAAGTTTGGGATGGATATTCCACCTTATCTTTCTTACCTGGTACATCTTTCTGTAACCTTCCCTCATCCCTCTGAGGAAATTGTGGGATTCAGCCAAGTGTCAACTGATGGCAGACCACCATTTTGTTTTTGTCCCAGTGCAGCCCACAGTATTCCTTCACTATCAATTCTTTGAAGACCACCTAAATGTCACTTGTTCTGCTAACGCCCGCCCACCCCCGATGATCTCCTGGAAGGTGGCCGAGTCCGGAATTGAGAATAGTACTGAGATTCTCTCACACCCAAATGGAACCACATCTGTCACCAGCACCCTCCACGTCAAAGACCCGAAGAGCCAGATAGGGAAGGAGGTCATCTGCCAGGTGCTGCACCTGGGCACTGTGACCAACTACAGGGAGGCTGTGACCAAAGGTAAGAGAAGGTGGACAAAGATGGCGGTAGGCGGGGTGTATCACACACTTGTTGGGGCGCGGGGGGGGGGGTGGGGGGTGCCTGCGTGCAGAGCCTTTTGCCTCTTTGTCAAGGAGGTAACTGGGGAAGAGAATAGAGTCGGTAGGAAAAGAAACAGTTGAAGCAATTAAAGCCAGTTTTACTCTGCTGAATGTGGTACACATTTACCAGACACACCGAGATCCATTCGTTCATTGATTCTTCCACCGAACTGACGTTGACTGTTGTGTGTTGGGCTTCAGTGAGCACCACACGGCCCCTGCACTCAGAAGCTTGTCCACTAAGGAACCCAGAGACGTGACCCCGCAGTTACAACACTGTCGAATGCTTCCATTGAAAAGCTGTAGTGCTCCGTGGGAGGATTGAGGGTGTGGAGGAAGGCTACTCTGAAAGAATTTGGAAGATTTCTCTGAAAAATTGACATGGGTGATCAAAGCTTTGCCTATTTACATTCTGGGAAAGGGGCAGTAGAGCTCAGAAAAGAGGCCCATCTGAGGTGTTTTCTTCACCCCTTTAAAAAAACAAACTCTCCTGTGTAAGACCCGTTGGAGCTGTGTTTCTGTGTAAACTGCTCTGTCTTGTATCATCAATCAGGAGGTGAGGATTCTGGGTGAGAGAATAAAGGGAGCAGTGAATGAATGAGTGCTAAGAGTTCTCTCTGCACAGTTTTGGAGCGCTTACTCTGAATGAGTTCTATTTATTACTAACTCAGGAATAAATCTCCTAAAAAGGCAAGGCCGCTTTCCTCAGGAGACGTTTTGAACCATAAAACCTGGAAAAATTTTATCATAGATGAATGTATTATCAGTGTGATGGCCTCTGAGAACCCCTCTGTCATCATTTCTAGGGTTCTTGAGAGAGCAGACTCATTAGAAAGTCAACATTTAAGTAAATTTGGACCAAAAGTTTGTAATGTTGTATTTGGACATTGTGAATTGATCTTCAGATTAAGCCAAGGCAAATTTCTTGCAAAAACAAGTTGAAAAGGACCATATGTTCTCTTCCAAAAATGCCAAATGAACTTTTATGTCTTGTGTGTTTACATGTCATCAGAATTATTTGTGTTGTAGATATTTGTTACAAATCTTCCATGCTTAAAGCATTATGTCAAGCTTGACAAGTACTGAAGTGAGACAAATCACTGATAAGTCATGACGTAACAGGTCTCATTACAGTGATCAGGAGCAGTTCCTCTGCCTGTGACATCGAGGGGCTGACGTTCAGGCTGAGTTACATTTGTGGACTATAGAGAAGAGATTTAAAAACAAAGACATAAATGCAGAAAAAATACACTAAAACCATTGTGATATATTATATCTGGGGTTGGAATAATGAGATTCTATTTTTTTTTCCACTCTGTATTTTCCAAATCCCTTCAATAAACATATTAATGGACAGTGTGACAAAGAATATGAGTTTTGGAGGCAAAGAGACCTTTGACAGAGACTAGGTTATGTTCTTTACTATGCTGATTTTGGGCTTAACTTCTGTGAACCTCAGTTGTTGTTTTTTTCTCTGTTTTAATCTTTTAGATAATAATAAATATAATAAATCCCTAACTCACCTGTTTTGAGGATTAAATGAGATAACATATTCAAAGCTTTAATTGCATAGTAACCCCATAAAACTTGTTAAAGATTATTGTTATCTAATGGTTATTACAATATGAAGTTGTGAATGTAGACCTCGATGTGTAAATATTTAAGGATAATTTTCGTGGAAAGTGCAACTCTGCTACAGACAACTTTGCTTTATCATTTTTTGCCTCACCAGCTTCCCTTTGTGACTTTGTTTTCCCTTTTCTTTCACTGTATAGGCTTTTGGTTGTCAATTCCACTCTTGCTAAGTATTGTTTCCCTGGTAATTCTTCTGGTCTTGATCTCAATCTTATTATACTGGAAATGGCGCCGGAACCAGGACAGAGGTGAGTCATCACTGGGAGCACAAAGAAGGAAACATGATTTTTTAATGAAAATTTAGGGTTCATCTCATGAGAATGGCAGTGGGTATGGCAACCGTTGGTGTTTTGTTCATTTTTTCCAAAATATGGGACCACTGCTGCTGCTTTAAATCTCAACAACATCAGTTGCTTCTAACTGGACATAAAAACTGGACCTTTCTGTGTTTCATTTGCTGAGATCATTTAAAGACTCATTCTTTTGTAAAGTTTCGAGAAAGGACTGCTTAAAGGAAATGTGGAAGATGGTTATCTGATAACTAGGAGACATCTGGTGATAGTACTAGAGAAACAAGTTTTGGCACCCACAGGAGTCTTTCTGCCTGTCAACAGGTCAGCCAGCCCCTCGAAGAGACGGTAGGACTGTCCAATATGATCACTAAGCAATGTTTCTCTTTTATACTGACTCCCTCTCACTCACGATAGGCAACATACACTTGATGCATATTTACAGTAACTGTCATGTAAGTGACTGTAAGTTTCTCTCAAGCTCCTACCACATCTATCCCAGTGGCTTTTAATTTTTTTGCAAGCAGGCTAGATTTTTACTTTTAATGTCTTAAGCTTGGTGACATGCTTTTAAAAATATGTAAATTTTATATTTGTAATGGAATCATTGCAAATGAAAGCTTAAAGCTTTCAAGCTGACAAACAAATACGGAAACAGCACAGCATACTGAATTTGTCAATAGCTTCTTTTTTATTTAGATTTTATTTATTTTGCTTCATTATTTCTTTTAATTGCATTACTGTGTGCCTTTTAGGATATTGAATTCATACCTGAGTCTATAAGTACTTCACACCACACCCCACCAGGGTCCAGGCATCCTTTACCATCACCTCGTTCCCCCTTTTTGCCCTCCCCTGCCCACCTCCTGAGTAGCCACAGTCTTGCGTCCTTCGATCACACTATCTTATTTATACCATGCACCAATAAACTTTCATTAAAAGAGTGGATGAATGAATGGATGGACAGATGAAAGGATACATTTTCAAAATGATTTTTTTCAATTTCCTTTTTCTTATGACAAATTCAGTACTTCATAAATGCTGAGTCAAAATAATTGTGAGACATAAAACAAGAGACACTATAAAATAAGAGAAGCCAGCTGAGAGAGAATTAAACTTCCCTGGTTTCTGGAAACAGTTCATAATTTATTAACGCTAATAACAAAGCTGCAGTCCATGTTGTGTGTAAAGGGAATTTCCTAGGGCTGAGGGGTAATATGGGAGTTTTCTCCAGCTCAGATGACTGGAAGATAAGGAAGAAAAAATGGTGACTTTGAGTGTGACGTTGGATTTCTACTGAAAATCTCACTCAAATGATACCTGTTTCCCTTTCATTTTACATCTCAGACACTAATGTCTCTCATTCTAGGTTTTTGAAACTTAATTTTGCATCAGTCAAAAAAGAACCGAAGATTCTGGACTTGGTGACCAGAAAAATTGTGATGTAAATAGATATAGGGAAGTAGAAAGTGGTGACTGAGTGTGTGTCAGAGTGGGTGTGTGTGTATTCTGTGTGTTTTCAGAATTTATGGGAAACAAAGGAGAGGAGGTATAACTTCTTGAACTTACTGAGTGTGAGTAGACAGTCATCTCTATGAAGCTATTCAATCAGTAGTAAGAGAAAAATGATAAAGAAAAAATCACTTATTCATTACTCTCCCAAAACATAAGCAAATGTATTCTTTTGGACAGAAGGGTAATCTCCATGAACCGATGTTATCTTTACAGAAAATTAAGACTCCCATTAACTTTTCTTGGGATTCTTTATAATGCCACAGAGTACGATGTTAGTTTTGTTTGTTTGTTTTTTGTTTTTTTCAATTGCTATGACGCTCTGGAAGAGTTATGATGAGTTAGAGGCAATATATTATTGCACTTTTCCTGATGGGTTCCTCACAGTTACTTCCCAGGAGAATACAGTGAGACTACAATAGGCTAATAGGTTTTCAAAGAACATTCTTCCTTTTCCCCACATGGGTCCAGGACTTTACGACTTTATGAACTAGGAAGTGAGAAATAAATTTGAAATTCTTGGGGAAATTCTGTATTAGTTCTTTCTGTTAGCATTCAGTTGATATCATAAATCTTTCCCTTCTACATATGTGACAATGAAGTTAACTTTGGGTTGAGAGTCATCTTTTATCATCATTCATCAAACCACCAATGAGTACCTGCTTCTCTGTAACAAAAACTTCACTTTGGGACAGATCATCATAGAATATCACCTAATTTTTAGAAATTTTATTTTGAATAGCATTTTTCTTTTGTTTGATAAAGTGACATTTGCAGTGGAAAACAACAGAAAGCTTTGACAAATACGTGAATGCATGTTCCAAAGTTGACTTTTCCTTTAAGTATCTATCTTTTTCATATAGAAGTAGTATTTTTCTTACCAGTGTTGTCTATGTAATTGCATTGATTTCTTTCACTTTATTTTACGGTAACCTAACCTATGAATGGTCTTTTTTATAAGGATAAAAGTGATAATGTTAAGTAAAATCATAGATTTACTGGATGGAATTATGTCACTTTGTTCTATTTTAAGCTAGGACTCTGTCAAATAGTAGAGTGTCCAATAAGCAATTTGTAATGGTGAAACTGGTGATTTGTTGAAAAGAAAATACAAAAAATCTTAGAAAATACAAAAAAAGCCCCACCTTGCTAAATAATTATTTATTCGTTTTTACCCCAGTTTCCAAGTAGAAGAAATATGATGCTTTATGAGAAAAGTCTTAGCAACCTTTTTTGAACTGCTTAGGTCACAATGACTGGAAGAAATCTTGGCGTTCCGAGACTGTTTTTCGACAAAAATCACCCTTGAATGGGTAGCAAGCACCATTCATCCTATCAGAATATCATGACATAATCAGTTCGCAAAATCATTCATGAGCCAACTGTTAAGCCTGGGCATTCTTGCCTGAGCTGTTTTATCAATTCCCTACCCCATCAAATGGGCTCTGTTGACTGGAAGAAGAGCATAGCTCTAGGAATAAAAATATTCCTATCTTCTTTTCCAGAAATTAAATACCAGTTCATTCACAGACAACAAGCCAATTCCCTTGGCTTTTGGCCACAACAGTTTTCTAAGGAGCTCAGTTATCAGTGTTAGAGTAACTGTTAGACTCATTAGTGAAAAGCTTGGAGGAGAAAATCCACCCACAGAAAATCTTTTCCAAAATCTCTGCTTTTACTTATTTACTTAGCAATAGATTTTACCTAGTGTCTCCAGCCAGTTGTTTTGCTCAGAAACATCAACCTTTTCCACAGCATTGTTAGACCCAGACTCAGCTTGTCTGCGTAGATCCAAGCTTTTAGTTCCACTAGCAAGAGCTGTCTGATTTTTGGACTTGACTCTGGAAAAACCTTGGATCACTTCAAGAGAACACTCAAAATAACAGAGGAGCAAACATTATAAATACTGCATTCCTTTTCCCTTGCTTATTTTCCAGATTTTTTTCAAACATTGTGGCTTAAAGCAATACAGATCAAATAGCTTGTAGCTTTGGAGGTTAGATGTCTGACCTGGGTTTCATTGGGCTAAAATCAAGGTGTTAGCAGGTATTATATTCTGGAGGTTGTAGGAGAGAATCTTTTCTCTTTTCCCTTTCCAGCTTCTAGTTATTCCTGAACTTCTGATAAACTCCCTTCCAGCTTCAAAAGAAGCCATGACCAATCAAGATTTTCGATATAAATTCACTCTTAATTCTCCTCTTCCCCTTATAAGGACCTGTTGTGACTGTATTTCCCTTAGAAGGATGTGTTGGGCCTGCCTGAAACATCCAGGAGAATCTCAAAAAAGCCTCATCTCAAGAGCGTTAGTCATTTCACATTCTTTTTCCTGTGCTTGGCATTGTAATTAGTACTGGTTTTAGGATGGTGGATGAAACAAAATCTTACTGTCTACTGGAAGTTGCAAGCTAGTGGGGCAGAGAAGCAGCATGCTATCCAACGAATAAATATGTGCCATTAAACATGAGAAAGTACTTTGGAGGAAATAATGTAGACCATGCAATGGAAGAGAATAACTTGATGACACTGCTTACTTGGATTTTGTTAGGGAAACCTTCTCTGAGGTGTTGATGTTTAATCAGAAACCTGAATAAAGAGAATAAGTCAGCCTTGGTAGGAGAGAAGGGAGGAATGACATCTATTGAAAGAATTGTAAGTGTACGACCTCTTAGGCAAAGAAGCCATTGTTAATTTAGAGCTATGTTCCTCAAAGTGCTATGGAAACTTGGTGGCCCATCCAAGAAATACAGCCATCATTTTGCAGCAAAGTAGGTTCAGAATTGGGAATAAATACTGAACCTCTGTGATAGCAATTTGACAGAGTCGTTTTACCTGTGTTCATAGTATCTCTGTGTCAAAGAAACTGAGTACCTGCTCAGAGTCTGTATTTGTAGTCTCTCCCAGCTTCTATGATAGAGATGTGTCCACTGTGGTCTGTTTCGGACTGCTGGCAGGTTGACCACCATCACAAGCCAGCAAGATTCCAGCAGACCAATGCAGCAGAGTGGCCACTTCCAGCAAACAGTAGTTTCTGTCATCTCCAACTCTTTAGTGACTTTTGGTTCTATCGATGTGTATTTTTGTGCAGATGTTGAAGGAAGCGCAAGGTTAAGTTGTTCAGAGGCAAATGGAAGGGCATGGGAATCGCTTCAGTAGGGCAGGATGTGAGGAAGAAGACTTCAGAAGTTATCAGAACTTGTTTAGACACATGGGCAGCAGTATTTGAAGGGAGAAGAACACATCCAATTCACTTCAAATAAGAACTTTGGGAGAAGTTGGGAATCGAGGCCAGCGGAATAGAAAGACAGGATCAGAAAATGCACACTACCAAAAGTCTGCATACACAGAAATGAGCTTTTGCTCCCTAAAATGCATTGTTTAATATTGTAAATTGTTTTCCTTCTTTTTTCGGAAGAGAAACTGCTTTTTTTTGGTGGAGAAGCAGGAAGAAGTTACTTACAGAAATGCAGTAAAGACAGGCATGGCTGTAATGGTGTTTGTGAATATGTTTCCAGGGAAAATAGATGGACAGAGAAATTATGGCTGTTGAATTTAATAATTAAAAGATAGATTACATTTTATGCCTGCTATATGACCTGATTTTGCTTTTCTATCACTGTGTTTATTCAATTTTCCCATTTTAATGTCCCCCCAAAATAGGGCGTGACTTACATTGGAAGGTGGTTTTATAAATAAATCTTACTATTTTTTGTTTTTCCATGAAAACCTCTTCAGAAATTGGGGTGTAACTTAGAATTGAATAAATATGGGTAATTCATTTTTGTTGTATTTTCCAAAAATATTGGTTCTCTGGGTAAGGGTGATGTTTCATCACACGTGGCTAATACTGAAAATGCTGGTTCTCTGGGTGAGGATGATCTTTCATCACACGTGGCTAACACTGAAAATGTTGGCAAAGTTGAATCAGACAACATGGTGAAGGTTCTGGTAAAGATTTACTTGAAATTACGCAGAGAGGGGGTGCCAGCATCAGACCCCAGGTCTTTTATGTCACTGCCTCATCGTCTTAGAGGTAGGCACACGGCCACCCAGCGTAGGTGCTAGAAGTCACACACCCTTGAAAAGTCCTCCATCTGCCTACTTTTTATCGTGCTCAATTTTCTGTCCTGCAAGTTAATAAAGAAAGCAAGTGTAAGAGCTTATAAAACAAATACACTTGGGTCATTTGGGATTTTTGACCATCTTCCTTTACTTGCTGTCTTTGGTGATTCTACAAACCATCATTTCCTTGAGTGACCTATGTCCTTTTATGCAGCGTCATGGTTCCCTGGCCTCACACGGGTCACGCATGTTTATTGACTTGCCTTTGTTGATGAAATAGACACAAGGAAAATTCAGTGTTCACTGGTCCTACTGTTTACCTTTTTGAAAAATCTAGTAGGTTGATAGTCTTGATCTTGTTACTATCTGGATCTTTTTTTAAAATCCAGAACCCTAAAGAAGTCACACAGACACCTGAACGTTATTCCCTGCTCTACTTGAATGTGAATGGAAGCAAACAGGAAACAAAGGTCATTCTGCAAGAGCAACAGAGATGGGAGGAAAAGGTCTATGAACGTCAAGTCTTTCTACTACCATCTAAGCTAGTTAATGCCTGTGTGAATTCTAGGAGGAAGTCGTTTTTACCTCTCAGGCCTGTTGTAGGACTTGATTTTGTAAAGAACTGATTGAAGTGAAGTGCTGGGTCATTCAAAGGACCTTGGACTTGGAATCAGGAGCCAAGGTCAGAGGCTGACTGGCTTCATTTAATGGCAATGCTACATTAGTCCCTTTGTCTCAATGAACTTCCAAGTTTGCATTCCAAAAATAAAGGCACTGGATTAGAGAATGTGTCATTCCACTCTACATGCTGATGTAATCCCAGTAAAGAAGGCAAAGAAAGAGAAAGAAGAATATGGAAGGTTAAGGACCAAATAACTTTTCTGAAACTACCTTTTGCCTTTCTGCTGATGCTGCGGTTCTTCTACTCCTATTGTTCTTAGGTCCAAGATCCTGTTTGTTCATCACTTGGAGTCTAGTCCACCACCTGTCTACTGCCTTGTTAATCATGAGTTTTTCCAACACCTTTGATTTCACTTCAGTTATTCCTGAACTTCTGTGAGGTTTTACCACAATGAAAATGGGACTAAATTCACTGCAAGGTAGCACTAGCAACCTTAACTTTATTTTTAAAGCAGAATAAATATTGTTGGTCTTAGATAGCAGCTCACATTTTTTTCAAAAGCATGATATTGACATTACTCTGTCTATTTGACAAATAGACATCTTGTTCTAGAGTATCAAGGTGTTATTATATGAAATTAATCATAATTGAATTCTATACCAATTAAACATAAAATTATTTCCTGACCACACGGTTGTTACAAAGCAACACTGAATTTCTCTTTATATGTGTTTGCTATTTTATGTGTGTATTTCTGCTAGTCATGTGCATGATGATAGCAGTCATCTTGTAACCTGCAATTGTTATCGAATGTTATCAAAACATACAGCCTCCCACTGTGCTGAGTCCTGAGAAATAATTTCAGGAGGCACTAATAAAATCCTTTCCTTGGAGAAATATAACACTACATTGTAACAAAATGAACCTACCTATTTAGAAACACCTTGTGAAAATTCATGAAGTAATGGTCATGAATAAACAATACAATTTATAAATATATTTATTACAATTCAATATGGATTTTGATTACACACGATTATACTTTGATGACACATAGCATGTGATTATATGGTGACTTAGAGATAGTCAGGAGGAAGACTGATCAAATGTGAATCATCACGAGAACTGAAGTTCACTCTCCTCTGCTCTAATTTTATATAAGCTTGAAAAAGCTTCAAAGCTTCAAAAAAGAACCAGAGTCCAGCTTTGTTACTAACTGACTGCTTGAAGGTAGCCTTCAGCTAAGTAAAAACACTTGTCACCTCTGTTATTCAACTCTGCCACCTTTTCATCTGGTTTCCAAATAAAATTGTCCCTCAGTCAACAGCCTTGGATTCTGTTACTTTAAATCTTTATCAATGAAGATGTAATTCCAAGTACTCAACTATCATCCTCCCCTTAAAGCCCAGGAGTTAAAATAACTATGCAATCATTTTCTTGACAGAGGTCAGAGTACAAAATAAGTTGATGCAAACACCAGGCTCTGACAGAGTTTGGATATGCAGACAGAATTTGCACCTTGGTGGCCTAGTGGTCTACTATACCCTGAACATAGGCCACACGCATCCCAAGGTTCTGGGTTCAAGACCCAGTGACAAGGAGAACAACCAAGATAAACAAGTAGATCAAAATAAATAGAATTCTTTTTCTTCCTCTCTCTTCCTGCCTGCCTGCCTGCCTGCTCACCTTCATTCTGGCCTGCACCTTTCCTTTAAATAAAAGAAAAAAAGGAAGACTAGAATGAAGACTTAGGATTGGTCTAAGCCTCTGCTTGCCTGCCCCTTTCCTTGGAAAAACAACAACCAAATAGAATTTGCTCTTGGAGTAAAGAAAATCACCACAATCAGGTTACATGATTGTGTTACATGGCAAAGGGCTTTACAATCATTTCTTTAACCGATTGTGGTGACTTCCTTGATCTCCAGTGCTTTATCAAAGGCAACGCGACTGCACTTTGTGAAGTTTGAGAGATAGCCACTTCACACCTTCTGGTAATATTTCTGTCTTCTTCAATGACTAAAATGCTCCTGCTCTTAACTTGAAGTGGATGCAGGTTAACCACTAGCCATCTGGACCAGATCATACCATGCACAACATTGTTGGAAAACTTTAGACACATACTTTATTTATCATCCTCAGGTACAATTAAAGCCAGCTCTGAGCACATTTTCACACATGGTGCTGATGAAACAGACCAGAAGGTCATGCCTTTCTACTCACCCTTGGACTCAGTTAAAAGTGATCTACAGGACTAATTGATAAGGACACGTAATCTACCTAATGGCATGACTTGTGGACCACATAGTTGATCCCATTAGAGAATCACTTACACTTTCTGCTCTTTTGAAGAAAGCTACAGGAAGCATTTGGTTAGTTTCTGAGAAATGACGCCAAGGTCGAATTACATTATATTGCTTAGTGCTTTGGGTAAAACCCACAGTAGGAAAATTGTGGTTTTCCCAAAGGAGTTGACGCACTCCCTCCATTCTGATTCTAACTGTATAAATGACTAATTTCCCTTCTTACCTTGATTACAAAGGCAGCAAATTCCAATTAAGAAGTTTCTTTTTGGTTATGGAAGTAATAAAAAGTACATTCTTGCCCAGTGGAGGAGCAGTTTGGTCAGCTGCCTTGGGCCAAGTGTGTGGATGCAGCTGGGGTTCATGTCCCAGGACTGGGGCAACAACCAAAATGAACAACTAAATAAAATAGAGTGCTTCTTCCTCCTCTGTCTTCCTGCCTGACTGCCTCTGTTTGCCTTCATTCCTGCCTGCACCTTTCCTTTAAATAAATAAATAAATAATATATGCCATCACAGAAAAGTTGTAAAGTACAGAAGAGTGCAAATGGGAAAAAGAAAATGCAAAAATTAAACTATTTCCTCCATCCCAGAAAGCCATTGTTTAATTGTTTGTGAGAGTCAAGTATGACAACTCATGGAGCTAAATTTATTATTGTGCTTGGTATGAATGCTCACCTTTTCTTTGGGTCCATTTCCCCATTTTACTGCTTTTTTCTTGATTATTTATTCCTTTTAAAACTGATGTACTATTCCTTTGCAATACACACAATATATGTATATTTCGAGAGAATAGATTCACACCTCGATCAAAGTATAGCACACTGATATATCACAATACTTTTAAAGTAGATATGTTTTGAAACTGTTTTGAGTCACTTAGTGGAGTGGCAAATCAAAGTTAATCTTAATCTACATTTTCATAATATATGATATGTGTAATCAAAATGCAGATTTAATTGTAATAAAATTGTGTAACTTGTCAAGTCTAGGTCTCCTGACATAACACATAACTGTGGTGTCTGGAGGATTACATAAGATGAATTAGTGTTTATTCAGTTTAAAAAATTAAATATCCTGGCATACCCTGGCGGTTTAGTAGTTAAGTCTGCAGCTGACGCAGTTCACAAACATCCCAAGGACCCAGGTTCATGACCTGGGCTGGGCTGGGGAGGGGAAACAGCCAAGATGAACAACCAACTAAAACTAAATAAATGCTGCTTCTCCCCTCTCTTCCTGTCTGATGCCTAACTGCTTTCCTTCATTCTTGCCTGCACCTTTCCTTTAAAATTTTTTTTGAAGTCCTAAAAATCATGACAGTAAAAATGAAAAACATTTATTGAGCACTTGGCTATTTTTCCAGGCATAGTGCTGACTGATGTTCATGTACGAAGCCATTTCATATGAAAAAGCACCATTATTCCTCTACACAAAACCGTAGCAACTACGACTGAAATCCTAGAGACTGGGCAAGGAACAGCAATAGCAGGCAGAACGAGATACATGTAGATGAGAAGAACTTTAATGTGATACATACTTTTTGAAGATTTTGATAAAAACTTTTGAAAAATTTCTCCAGGCAGTAACACCTAAAACTCCATCTTTGGTGTTATTAGACAACCCACTTCTCTCTTTTATAAGGTAATGAGGTTGGTCTCCTAATTTCCCAGGGATGGAGGATGTGATCTTTTTTGGAAAATAGGTCTGTGCTGATGCAATTTAAGATACGGATCTGGAGATGAGATCCTCCTGGATTATTTCTTGATATGCCCTCAATCCAATAAAGTTGTCTTTATAAGAGACACAAGGAGGAGAAGAAAAGGCAATATGACCATGGAGGCAGAGACTAGAGTGATGTGGCCACAAGCTAAGGAATTCCTGGTGACACACAAAAAAACCCTCCAAACATAGAGCATATTGTCCATGGAGCCCTTGAGGGAGGTTCATGCTGCTGACAACCTTGATTTTAGACTTCTACCCTCTAGAACTGTGAGAGAATAAATTTCCATTTGTGTAAGCCATGAAAGTTGCAATGATGTGCTATGGCAGTCATAGGAAAAGAATGCAAAAATGCAGAGTATAGAACTAGAACCAACAGGCCAAGAATAAAAGGGTAAAGTTTTCATTCCTGGGATTGATAAAGTACCAAAGGGCTGAGTTATGAAATCACTGGCAATTGGAGAAGTGGTTTGGTGGTTGAATGATCAGGAGGGAGAGACTCACATATTTGTGGAATCACTGCTCAGGAATCTCCAGATACGTCTCACATCATTGTCTGTTATCTCTGGTTGGGTTAACAATACCACAGTTAGGTCCAAACAAGAAGGGTAGATGCCAGGGCCAGAAGAAACCAATGTTAACTGTCTGGGAAATAGATTGAGAAAAACTTGAAGGAATTCCATAGTGTGCAGCTGTTTCCTTGCAGTTGACTCATCGGAGGTTTTCTATATTGGCAGAAGAATAGACTTTCCTACAGGCAAGCAAGGAGACCACCTTCATTATATTATTATAACTGTTCTCTTTATGCAAATAGCCTGCCTGGGTACACAGAACTTTCATGATTGCAGTTGGCCTTAAAATCAGTTAAATAAATATTCTTGACTTTGAGAGGATAATTTGAGAGAATAACCTAATTCAATCCAATTAGATTATTGGATTAGATGACCTTTCAGAACCACATACAGGAGTTATTAATCTGGGCTGGAGAGATAGGTGATAAGATAGCTCCACAGTTTTCTTGAAATGGTAAGCAAATATTTTCTTTCTGAAAATCCTCTAGTGACCTCCAAGTCACTAATTTCATTGACTATTTACTTCTCAGAATGTCTCACGCTATTCTTCCTTTCTTGAAATGCTCTCATTTTCATCGATGATACTAGATACTCTTGATTTCCCACTTACAGCTTTAGTATATCCTAACCTTTCAACTTGCTGTTCTTGAAATCTTAGATAGGGCATCCATTTCCTCCTGATATGATCTCATCTGTTCCTGTGTTCCTACTGTTGTATTAAAATAAAAATACCACTACCATCATTCTGAACATTATCATCATTTTGTTTGAAATCTTGACACCCCATTTCCTACCAATGCATCCATGCAATCTTTCTAAATTCTTATGACATATCCCTCCCCCTCGATCCATGTCCTTCAAAGGTTTCCCATCATCCTTAGAATATAATCTAAGATTTGTAACAGGATCAGTAATCTGGTTCCTATCAACTTTACCAGTTTCTTCTTGTTCCATTTCTTTGACTCTGTTTATTTCAGTCATGTTCACTGTGTCTATTATCTAACGCCACAACTGAAATGAAAGCCATCATGATTTCAAGGGTGTAGGATAACTAGATGCTTCTCATGCATCTATAGTGGTGGATCAGACCACTCTACAGATTGGGGGTAGACTTGTTCATATGGATGAAGATCAGTTGTCAGTTACTCAAGAAAACAGAGACAACTTAATTCTATCCACATGTCTCTCATCCTCCAGAATCCTAGACACATTCCTGTGGCAATTAGAAAAGGTACCAGAGAAAGTAAGTGGAAGCACAAAAGTCTTAAGCTTAGAACTGTCACATGTTATTTCCAGCACATTCTGTTAAAGCAGATTCAAAGTGTAAAGAAATAAGTGAAAAGAACTTGAAACACATAAAGTAAAGGAATGATGAGGAGTGGCATAGTCTGGTGGCCCAGTGTATAAATCCACCATGATGCAGTTCACATATATCCCAAGGACCCAGGTTCACATCTCAGGGCTGGGGGGAGCAACCAAGATGAACAACTAAATAAAAATAAGTTGTTTCTTCCTCCTCTCTCTTCCGATATGCCTGCCTGCTTGCCTTCATTCCTACCTGCCCCTTGCCTTTAAAAAAAAAAAGATGAAGAGTGGAACGAAGATTTAGGGTAGGTCTAAACCTTTCATTTTTCAAATATATATTTTTCAGGACTATGGTACATGCTCTTCAATTCACCTTTAGAGGTTTTTTCCTCCAACCTTGGCCTCATCATGCTCTCTGGCTAAATTCTACCAAATCTTCAGTTACTAGAGGATAACATTTCGTAAGAACAAACTCCCAGAACTGGCCCTGCAGTCTAGTTCAGATGCTCACACCTCTTCACTGCGTCCCATTTGTTGTGTCTTGAAAGCAGCATTTCAACCCACGTGCATAATTGTGTAGTTTGCTGTTTAACACCTGGCAGGTGGAAGAAAGCAGCATCCAGGAGCAAGAAGACTCACCCTGCCACCCACTTTGTGAGGGTCACAAGCTTTAGTGCTTGCCTCAATTCTAATCAACTTACTTTCCCATCTCTCCTGAAACTGTCACCATCAGTACCCATTCCTCTGATGTAGTTTATAAAATAAAGGAAGTTCCAAAGAGAAGCAAGATGAGTGAGCAAAATGTGTCACAGCAGGGAAAAACAAACCTATCTAAACACAGACAGCCCTTCCCAGTCCAATAACTATCACTAAAGACACACCAGGGCTTCCTGGCCTTCAGCCTAGGGGATCTGCAGATGCCTGCAACTCAGACTGGGGATCTTATCTATCAAACCCCATGACATAGCCTTGAGCCCCTCGCACTTGGAGTGCCTTTGCAGTTTCAAATATCTACTCTGCCAGACCAACAAAAGTGGGGAAAAGGTGGGTAGATAAAGAACTTGTATCTTCAGCTTTTTCCCAGGCATTTTGGGAACAAGAAAGTCTCAGAAAATAGGTGCAGCACTTGAGACTCCAGGTCATAGTCATTATCAATTGTTGACTGCCCATAAAGACTCCCTCCCATCCAGAGTCCTTTAGACTCAGAAGAAATGTCTAAAAGCAATTTTTGGCTGCTCCAAGGAAGCAGTCTGGGACTCTAACTCTTGGCTGTCATACCCACAGCTCCCCATGCTTGGGCTCTTTCCCCTCCCTTCTCCCTTCACCCTTTCCAACCAGTTCAGGCCTCTGTGCACTGCCCAGTCTTTCTCTAGAGAATGCTTTTCTTTTTTTTTTTTTTTGCTTTACTCTTGCACGCAAATAAACTTCTCTTGTGGACTTCTGATTGGGCACTCTGTTGAATTCTTTGTTGGAGCCAAGGACTCTAGTCACATTCCACCATGACAGGGCTACCCTTCTAGAGTATAAAATCTGTGAGAGCAAGAAAAGACATCTTTATTATTTGATGATTGAGCTCCAGCACAGAACATAGTGACTTGCACATATTAAGTGCTCAGTAAATATTTGTCAGCAAAATGATGAAATGCAGCTAGCTGAGAAAAGTCTCCATGGATTTCATTCAAATCTCAAAGGGATTTGTGAACTAAAAGGTAGGTACCTCTACCTGAATGTGATGAGATTATGACAGATATAGTTGGGGGATGGGGAAGCCCAGGGTTTGGGGAAGACTGTTCAGCTAAAGACTTGGCATCTAACAGCTTAAGAATATCTAGAATCATTCTGAGGCTTTAGAAGTAAAGGGTTGATCATTGTAAACTCCTTCTGCTTCATGTTTTTGCTCTCCTCTAGATATTCCAAAGTGTCTGTACTGTTTTTGCCTTCCTGCTAGAAATGAATACAAGTTTCCATTGCTCTTCTTGTTCTCTTTGGTGTCATCAGTGTTTCGGAATTTTTGCCTCTGATAGTTGTAATAATTCTTAGGGTGTTTGAATTTGTGCTTCCCTGATGACATATAATACAGATGAGCTTTTCATGAATTGATCAACTAAGTATCTTCTTTGGTGTGGAGTCTATTAAGGTCTTTGACTCACTTTTTAGTCCAGTTACTGAGTTTTAAGTATTCTCTGTATAGTTTGGATAAGAGTCTTATCAGGGTTTTCTTTTTGTTTGTTTTTACCTTCAATTTTGATTTCCTTACTTGGAGAAATAAAAGGATGTAATACCTTCTTACTTTAGCCTAGTAACCTTAAAATTAACTAATTTAGTTTAGAGAGAGATGGGGAGATATGAAGCCTGAGAGACAAAGAAGGGAGGCAGAATGGAAAATTGTAACTAAAACAATCGTGCTGGGTGTTTCTTGGAAGCAGAACTTACTGGAAGAAAAGTATTGCAAAGTCATGTATGTTTCTGAGGAAGTGATAATGTAAAAGAAGGCAGAAGGCATAACTGAAGGACATTTGATTGTTTGAGACAGTGATGGGAGGCAGGTGTGAGGACACCTTTAATGGGCATTCTCTCAGGAGCTCACTTCGGTGCTCCACCTTGTCTTGTATCAGTATTTAACAAGTGATTATTTCTGTTTATATATGTACCTCCCTCTCCTAAGAATTTATCTACCTTTATGGATGATTCTTTTTTTTTTTTTTTTTTTTTTTTTGCATTCAAATGAAATTCTTAGGTCTAGGAGGAAATTACTCCTGTTGGGATTCCCCCTCCAATAGGGTTTCACATATTTGACAGTGAGTGGAGCCCAGGATGATCTCTGCAAAAGAAAATTCCTTAATAACCAGGACAATGACTAGTGAGGTTACTCATTCTCTATGAAGACATGCCACTGCATAATGCCAATGGGCTCATTTGATTCTCTCAAGCTACTGACAAGTTATCCATAGTGAAGTTCTCCCCTTTTTCCCTTTTGAATATTTAAGGTGTCCTCCTGGGAAAACCCTTGAGGTCTTTGGTTACAAGTCAACTTCAGAGAATGTGGTCTGACTAATGCTGATGAGAAGTATAGTTGAAAAATTTTTTAAATATTCTGTCAAGAAAGACAGATAACACATATGGGCACAGCATGGTTTTTAGCAACTTGGGTGTTGGACCAGACTCCGGCGTCTTGGTTCTGATAAAATGGGCACATTTTTGTTAGTATGTCAAGGGTCTGATAAAGAGTGGTGCTAACATTTTGTTGTCTCTAGTCTCTCCAAATTTTGGTATATTCAATTGTATGTCTTATTTGAGGAAGGAAAACAAATGGAAAGGAGAAGGAGAAAAAAGGAAGAAAGGAGGAAGAGAAGAGAGAAAGGAAGATTCCATAGTTTCCATTCCCTCGAGTCTCTACGGGGGAAACCCTTGCCTCTATGTGGGGAAAGCTTGCTCGTGTGTGCCACATGATCTTCCCTTCCAAAATCTCCCCTGCCTCCTCCCTTCGCCCAACTCTTCTTTCACGACTTCCTCTCCTCTAATGCACTGAACAGAAGCTAAATCAAATTCAGTGGTAAGCAGTACTCTTAGAGACTCAAGATGACAAACTATGTTAGTGAGATCACAGTCATTCCTAATTTCAAAAAGAAAAGAAAATGACTTGATTATTGACCCATAATCACAGTCAGGGCTTAGTCTTGCTAACTCATCTCCCTTTCTCCAACTCTGCAAAGAAGGTAAAAGCACAAAAATGGGGGATGGGGCACCCCTCCTGGAGTGTTCTAACTCTGTTCCTTCCCATCTCTTTTTAGTGTTTCCTTTTATACTTACCTGCAGGTTCACAGACTTCAACCCATTTTAAACCGTTGCTTCTTACCAAGATTCTGACGTCACTTTTCTGGTTCCTAGCCCCTAAAACAAACTTAGACAGCTATCCTTCCCCTTAGAAAAAATTCACTTAATGTGCCGATTCCCTCCTGGGTCAGGCGTGCATGCAAACACACTCACTTTGTGAGATGTTGTTGCTGGCAGACAAGTGTCCTGTGACTGAGATGAATGAAAAAGACAAGATTCATCCCTGGTCCTCAGCAGCAGAGCTGAGGTACAAACCTAGGGGAGTCCATTTCCAAAGTCTGGGCTCTTGTATTGCTGTCTAGCTGGCAGAATCTACTCCCTTCTGAGGCAGAAACTTTCCTCAGAGCTCCCTGTCAGGACCTTGTGAGAAATGATCCTGAAAATCCATTATCACGGATCACAAGGGAGTCTTAAAGTCTTGCATGATCTCTCAGACGCAACATTTTTGTCACCGGCCCCACTCATCTTTATCTCTGTGTATGTCCGTCACACAAGATACTGGGGATTGACTCCTAGGAAAGTGTTTATCGCTCCAGACACTGATCTCCCTAAGACATTCTGCCTCCCCATTCCTGAGCCTGCTTCTACAGCAACCCAACGCCTTCAGCTCTCTTCCCTCGAACTCATGGACAATGATCAGCAAGCTCCTCTGTGTCCGCCATCTTTTTTCTACAGGTTTCCGTTGACCTCATCAGCTAACTGTACCTGGCATCCCACTGAGGACTGTGTTCCCCAACTGTTTCCTGCAGAGGTTTCTGTCGTCCATTGGACTGGGAACATGTGATGTGTTTTCTCTGTTCTTTTTTCTCTGCTAGGCCATTTTCCTCTCTGACACCATGAAAAGTCCCTTCTCTGAATCTCAAATTACTAATTTCCTCAAGATTCCTCTTTCATAGAGTCATCTACCACTCCTGTTTTCTCCTCATACCTTGAAGATTTTAGTTCCTGACTGTCATTGTTGACAAAACTGCTTCTGCCATCATTGTTGGTATAGCACTACATACCTAGCAGATTCTTTCAATTCCCTCATCTCTTCTCCTCCACTAACCTCGTCCTCACCCCATACCTCAGGCACTCACTCCTGTGAGCATACCTCATTTTTGTTATTGCAGACACTAGTCCCTCTTCAGGACCTCACTTTCACAATTCCTAGAGCCATAAGACAATCTCCTGTTTTTCTTATGAATATCGTAAAATACTTAAATTCTAGCAAATCTTTGTGATTCTCAACTGATGGCAATTTTGACCCTGACTCACCTACCCGCAAGACATTAAAAAATGTCTCGAGACATTTATGTTTGTCATAAGTTGTCAGAAAGTGGGTGCTACTGGCATCTAGTAGGTAGAGGCCAGAGATGCTATAAAACATGATTTACAGATGGCCACAGCAAAGAATTGTCCAATCTACCCTGTGAATAGTGCCAAGATTGAGAAACTCTGCTTAGCATGACTAGAAACTACAACCTTTTGATTCTACTGTAGTGTAATTGATTAAACTGTGTCCTTTCCCAAAAGATATATTGAAGTCCTAACCTCTGGTTCCTCAGAATATGAAGCTATTTGGAGATAGGGTCCTCAAGGGCATAGTTAGTTATAATGGGAATATACTAGAAGCGCATAGATGTTTAGTTTGATACAACTGGTGTCCTTATTCTAAACAATGTCATGTGAAGAGAGGGACACAGGGAGAACTCCATGTGAAGACAGAGGGTGGGGTGACAAATCTAGAAGACACGGAATGGTGAATCTTGCCAGTGGACAAACAGAAGCTAAAAGAGACAAGGAAGAATTCTTCCCGACAAGAGCCAGAGAGAGCACGGCCCTTGCTTTTGGATTTCTAGTCTTCAGAACTGTGAGACAGAAAGCAACAATGTTGGCGGTAGCTTGTCGCAACAGTCCTGGAAACCAATAAATGTGGCTTCACCGAACTTTACTTCATTTACATCCACACTTCCTGCCTTGTCCGGTTTTACGGTGATTGCTAAATCAAGGGTATATGCAATTGTGTCCAAGTTCAGTCAGGAGAAGAAGAGATTAAAATGTGGGCACCAGTTACAGTATTCATCTATGCAAATCAAGAAAGAATATGTTGTAAGTCAATGCCAAATCTGGATTAGGGTGAAAGTGCAAAAGAACCAAGCCTTATACACTTGGGAGTCTCCAGTGACATAGCAGAGACCCTGAAAAGGGATTGCCCTACAAATCTGCGCTGAATCTTCATGGGATGTGCTCTGTGTCAGTTCACACCATCCAGGTTTTAATTCCTTGTCCTGTGGCTGAGAATCCCAAATTCCCAACAGTGATAGCAAATCTCTGAGGGCCAGAAATAATGATTCTGTTTTACTTAGTTATGTAAATGACTTCGCAAACCCAAGAATGTCCTAAAAAATAAAGATAAAGATGATAAGGAGAGAAATATGGTGTTGTTTCTTGCATAGTTATTTTTATGCAAATATACCATGTTTAAATCTTTTTGCTACTTTGTATATGCTTTGGATTAAAGATGTTTAAGAGAAACTAACATAATAGACAAAGGATTTTCACTGAAACACTTAGGAATTTTATCCACATGTTTGCAGTCAATTTTTAATAATGAAAATAATCTGACTTAATAACTTTAAGAGTTTAGGCTTTAAAATGTGGAAATGCTTAAAAGAATCGTCTGTGATTGTATAAGCGTTTCAATTCAGTTTATTATAGCTGTGTATGTCTTTAGAAATATTCTGTTTATGGGGTTTATATGCCTGATGTCACAGATATTTGAGGATTTTGAGGAAATCAATTATGAAAATGTGACTGTAGCTGGAAATATTGACAGAAATGTAAGCTACCAGGTCTGTAAAAATGTGTTTAAGTATATAGAAACATTTAAATTATTGGATTCATACATCCATATGAAAAATTATATGTAGTTTATATTTAAATTAAACATGTCTTTTAGCTAAAGGATGACACATATTTTGATTGTGAAATGTAAAGCTAACCTAACAAAAAACAGGAACAAATTGCCCTTCATTTCCAACTACAGATTCTTAATTTTGTAGATTTGCCATTGTGTTGAAAAGCAAAGTTTTCAATTGATAAGTAGAATAGACTGAATGTCAGTGATAACACAGACGACTGTAAGTATTGTTCTCTGTGCACAAAAGCCTCTGTGAGACTTAAAAAAAAAAAAAAGTACAACTGATGTCAGCCTGGGATGGATCCAAAAAATCTTTCTCATGAAAGTGATTCTGAGGCTTAACATAAAGAATCTGAAAGAGCCAACGAGAACAAAGAGATCCTAGGCAGCTGAGAGGAATGGCAGTATATAGAGATCCTAGAACTTCAGTCTCGTTAGAACAGAAAGGACGAAACAAGAAAGTTGGTATCCAAACCCCTTGTTTACAAAAGCATGCAAGAGGTAGCTGATAAAAATTAAAAAAAAAAAATTTAAATGAATAACCTCTCCAAAATGCTGCCTACTCCTAAAGCACACACATGCACACTGGGATGGTAAAAGTAAATCTAACTGAACTCGTTTCCCTGAAGAGGCCTTATCCGGCAGAGCCAATTGAGACGCATAAGGCTCTTTAGTCTGGGCTTCCTTCAGCAGAGCCTGGTGCCAGCTGCAGGACTCAGGAGACAGAGCTCAATTGTGTCTCCCTCTCTTTTTAAGCTAATAAGCTTTCCAGACAAGCCCTGGCACCACTCCAGGCCTCCTCCTTGCTAGCCACAACGTCTCCTGCCTTGAGGTCAATACAGGGGCATGAATGAGAGGAAGTGAAAAGGGCATCTGGAAGAATCATGCTGGATGATATAAAATGTGAACCAAAGAGACCTCTGCCCTGCTGCTCGTCCTCCTGGGCTTCCAGGGGCTTCCTAGGCCTGATTTCTCCACTTGCAGTGCCTTCCGCATACACTTGGCTTCACTCACATGGAACTTCTGCTCATCAAAGCATCAAAGAATGAGCTTTCCCAGCTCATTCCCATTTCCTGTTTCCTGCCCCTCTAACTTGAACCTTCTCTGTCTTGACTGCAGCTGCACTTCCAATGTCCACAAGTGTTTCTGCATATAATAGTCACTCAGAGAACAGGTGTGGACATCTGAGCACAGACGAGTTGGTGAGAGAACATTTTCAATGACCTCTTCAGCATTTTTCACTCTAGTTCACTCCAGGGACCTCTGAGGACCCTCTGAGCAACACTTGCTTTCTTATACCACACGGGAGAGGCCTTGACAGATCCTTTCTGAACTCAAGAGGGAGGAACAGGTAACTCTTTGGTGTGCTCCTGAAGCACAGTCTTGAAAAAGTACGGCTGGACTCTGCCTACTCAGTCCTTCTTTTCTATTGTAGGGTGTCCTACATCTTACCCGGCTCCACAGAGCGGGACCAGAATAGCAGAGTGCCAGTGGGCGAAGTGTGGCGTGACTGAAGCATGAATCTAATGAATCTAATCTCCTGAAACTCATGTAGTATTGCAAACTAATGAAACCATCATAAGGAAATGAAATAAATTCAATAAAAGTAGGAAAAATAATGTCAGGTGGACATGCATGGAGCCCTGGATTGACACTGTCCTTTTTATTTGCTAGCTCTGTGACTCGAGCAGCTCACTGGTCTTTATGCATCTCTTTCCTCAGACAAAATCTGCCTCAACACTACAGCATGGTGCAACAAAGATATTCTTTGCGAAGATTAAATAAACTTTGTCAAGAGATGTGTGCTCAATCTATGGTGATTCTATTGTGCTTTGGAATGATATTATTTGTTAAAAATTACAGGGAAGTCTCACGTGGTGGGGTTCATGCTGTTTTTCATATGACTGAAAGTTCTGCAAATGTTTAATTTTTTCATAGAATTTGTTTTTTAGGATTTTTATTTTTATTGTTAATAGACCTTCATTTTCGATTCACAACAAAATTAAGCAGAAGTATAGTAGCAGTTTTTCATATGCTCCTCACCCCTTCCTGCATGCAGAATTCCCACTGTTAACTTCCTATCCTAAAAAGCTACAGGTTTCATGGTCAATGAGCCTAAATTAACACATCATACTCACACAAAGTCCATACTCCACATTAAGGCTCACTCTTGGTAGTATATATCCTACGGGTTTTGACAAAAGCATAGTGACAGATACCCACGATTGAAGTGTCGTATAGAATCGCTTCATAACCTAAAACTTACCTTTATTCCACCAATTCATGCCTTCTTTTTTCCCACTTCTGGAGACCACTTATCTTTTACTCTGTGGCATGGCTTTGTCTTTTTTCAGAATGCCATATAGTTGGGATAATACAGTATTCTGACTTTTCAGATAGTTTCTTGTACTTAATAACATGCGTTTCAGTTTCTTTCATGTCTTTTCAGGGCTTGATAGCACATTTCTTTGAAGTACTGCATGTCATTCCACTCTGGGTGGACTACAGTTTATCTGTTCACCAAGGACAGATTGGCTGCTTCGGAGTTTGGGAAGTTGTAAATAAAGCTGCTATGAACACTCATGTTCA
The DNA here is from genome assembly GCA_004363575.1 of Solenodon paradoxus. Lineage (NCBI taxonomy): Eukaryota > Metazoa > Chordata > Mammalia > Eulipotyphla > Solenodontidae > Solenodon > Solenodon paradoxus. Next base: position 224,645 of record RJWH01002084.1, on the reverse strand, counting down.
AGATTTTGTGAGTTTTCAACTTCTTGTGTAAATACAAAGGCGTTTGTTGGATTGTATGGGTAAAAGTAGCTTTAGTTTCTTAAGAAACTACCAAACTATCTTCCGAAGTGACCGTACTGTTTTAGATCCCTTCTCCTGCCAGTAAATGAATGAGAGACTTTCTATTGCTCTATATCTTGAGAGCATTTGGTGTTGTTAGCATTTTGGATTTTGGCCACTCTAGTAAGGTACATCATGACAGCTCATTGTGCAGGTGCTATTAATACCTGGATATATATAGTGAAATATCTGTTCTGATCTTTGACACTTTTAAAAACTAGGTTATTCGGACAACCACAGAAGAGCAGGTTCTTCAGGCAACCACAAAAGAGCAACTATACTGACCAGATAAAACAGACTTCCATCTAAAAAGCATAATAAAAGACAAAGATGGACACCATATAATGATTAAAGGATCAATCCAGCAGGAAGACATAATGCTTATTAACATACATGCATCAAATGAAGGCGCATCAAAATATATGAAGCAAGTACTATTAAACTTGATGAAAGACATTGACAGCAACACAGTAATAGTGGGGGATTTCAACACTCCACTTACAACAATGGATGGATTAACCAGGAAAAAAAAAAAAAAAATAGCAGGCAAACAGCTGCTTTAAATGACCATCAGGAACAGATAGGTTTAATAGACATATACTGAGCACTTCACTCAACGACTACAGATTTCACTTTCTTCTTAAGCATGCATGGAATATTCTCAAGGAAAGATCATATGCTGGAACACAAAACATCTCTCAACAAATTTACAAAGATTGAAGTCATACCAAGCATCTTCTCTGACCATGATAGCCTGAAACTGTAAATCAACCACAAAAAGAAAGCTGGAAGACTCCAAACCAAATGGAAATGCATCAATATGCTCCTGAAGGACTCTTGGGTAAAAGAGGAAATGAAAAAATACTTAGAGACAAAAGAGAATGAGGACAAAGCTTCCAGAATCTATGGGATGCAGCAAAAGCAGTATTAAGGGAAATTTTATTGCAATCCAGGCCTATCTCATGAAATAAGAAAAATCACAAATAAACATCTTAACTCTACATTGAAAGCAGCTAGGAAAAGAAGAGAAACTAAAGTCAAAAATCAGCAGAAGAAAGGAAACAATCAGCATTTGAGCAGAAATAAATGAAAGACAAAACAAAAAGACAACCCAGAAGATCAATGAAACCAAAAGTTGGTTCTTTGGAAAAGTAAAAAAATTGACAAGCCATTGACTGAACTCACAAAGAAAAAAAGTTAGAAAAGTCTCGTAACTGGAATCATAAATTAAATGTGAGAAGTTACAGCAGATGCCACAGAAATTCAAACCATCATAGTCCTTGGTTCTTTGGAAAAGTAAAAAAAAAATGACAAGCAATTGACTGAACTCACAAAGAAAAAAAGGGAGAAAAGTCTCATAACTAGAATCATAAATTAAATGTGAGAAGTTATAGCAGATACCACAGAAATTCAAACCATCATAGTGGACTACTATAAACAGCTCTACACCACCAAAAATGGACAAACTTGAGGACATGGACAGATTTCTAGAAAAATATAATCTACCAAGAATGAACCCAGAAGAACTGGAAAATCTGAATTGAACAATCACAAGCAAAGAAATTGAAGAAGTAATCAAGGAACTCCCCCAAAATAAAATTCTGGGGCCAGATGGTTTCCCCAATGAATTCTACCAACCTTCCGAGAAGAATTAACACCTATTCTTTTCAAACTCTTCTAAAATATTGAAGAACAGGGAACTCTCCCAAATACTTTTTGTGAGGCTAACATTACACTGATACCAAAAGCTGAAAAAGATGTCACCAAGAAAGAAAATTACAAACCAATATCTCTAATGAACATAGATGTAAAAATTCTCAACAAAATATTAGCAAACCAAATTCAACAATTCATCAGAAAGATTATCCATTTTGACCAAGTGGTCAGATTAGCTGCTTGCACCCCAGGGATGCAAGGATGCTTCAACATATGTCAATCTGTCAATGTCATACACCATATCTACAAGAGCAAATAAAAAACCACATGATCATATCAATAGATGCCACTCAACAATGCTAACATATTAAAAGACCTTGTATTAAGCAGGTTCTTAACAAATGTTAAATAAAGATTAAGTGCCAAAAAAAAAAATCCTCCCTAACGTGAACAGAATAGACTCCATCTTACCCTAGATCCTCTGCAGAGGAACCTTTCCAGAGATAGCTCAGCTTGTTCTTCAAATTCAGCTTCGGCTCCTCCCCTGACCCCACAGAGCTGCAAGGACAAAGTAGTGAATTTGTGTTCTTTTTTTCCCCACTTTATAAAATTTATGTTCATTTATTTTAAATTAACTTAAGCTTTATAAGAAAGAGTAATGTAATCAAAATGCATTGCACCTCCACAGCATTGAAGAAATAGGTCATTGTTAACCAGCAGTATTAGTCACTCTTAGCTGTGTTATTAGTCTTTTTCTAAATTAAGAGTTTTGGTTTTTCTTCACCCTTTTTGGAAATAACAAAATTCCGTGTGAGAACCAGAAGTCTATTTATTGCACCATGACACATTATATCTATTATCAAGTTAGGACATTTCTAATATGGTCATAATGACTTCAAGTCACTTATTCACCCCTTCAATAAGCATTTAATGGACATCTGTTGCATGACAGGTACTTGTATTTTATTTGCTGTTCTGTCATGGTCTACAACACTAAAATGAGATGGTCTCTATAGTCTATTCCTTATGCCACATGGCTAGTCTTGGGTTCTTTGGATTCTGCCCACCTCTGAGGGAAGCTTGTGTCCCTCTTCCTTTCTGAGGTAAACAAATCCTTTTTTCTGGCCTGTTATATTTACAACAAACACCTACCCAGTATTTTCAAGGGTAGCTTTGTGCTTGAATTTCTGTCTTAATTTTTGACTCAGAGAATATATTAATCACAGTTCTGCATAAAGAGTGTCTCTGTACTTAATCCTTCAGAGGAACATATTCCGTATACATGTCACGAGGGAAGGCACTCTAAAAATACTTGCTGAGTAAATTGGTCACTGTGTTTTCATTGGAGGCAGAATATATCAAAAGAAAAATAAAAGCACACTTTTCAGATAGATTGGAGCACTTTTAAAGGGAAAGTAAGAGTCACCTTAAGTTAGCTTGTTAGCTCTTTTCTGGCTCTGGAGTCTGATACAATTTCTACATTGCTAAGTTTATGGTCAGATGAATATTGTCCCCACGCGGGTGAACTGCGCCTCCGTTTCCACTCCCCTTACATAAATTTGCCCATCATTCAAAGGTAGTACCCCCCAGGAAATTTCCCCCAGACCTGTGTCTCTGCTCCTCTGCACAGTCACTAGACATGTAAAACCCAGGACTCAGAGAAATTTCAGATCGTTTTCTCTTTGCTTTTGGTTCTTACTAGTTCCTAGCTTCTTCAAAAGGAAACTAGGGGGTTGAGGGTGAAGGGATGGCTTGCCTCCATTCTTTATTTCAATAAAATAAGTATATATCATATCCTGAATGTACCAAATGGAATTATTTAAATAAGGAAACCACGTGCTCTACAATAGATTTTCATACCTCCCACTAGACAAAAAATTTTAGATTGAAAAACTTACAAAGAAAAGGAAAAAGGTCTGCATAGTTTTCCTTTCTAAAAAAAATCAGTATTTCTATCCTCACTCTCCTAACAGGTTTAGAGCACATTTGGAAATTCATCATATACTGCCTCATGAGATGATTTGTGTCATATTATTTAACATAACTGGCTAGTGGATTAGTTCTCAGGTTTAGGAACATGGTAGGATTCTGGGAACTAAGTAGGGTCCAGGAATCATGGAAGGAGAATTACTTTGTGATTGATTAGAGTTTGGGTTTAATGAAATTGTGAATCCTAAGTGGAAAAAAAAAAAAAGAGTGGGAGCAAGGATTGTTTATAATGGGCTGTCTTAGAGGCCTACACGAGCCTGGGGAGACAGACTAAAATAAATGGGGCAACAATAGAGTTGGAGGATTTGTCTCAAATTTTAACTCAAGCACTAGATAGTATGTAGAATGGTTTAGGAAGGGAGGAAACTTCCTCCCTAGCACTTAGATATTAGCTTGTGGCTCATGAAAAGGCTTATTTTTAAGAACAAGACTTGGTGGCATTGCTTAACTGTTCCCAAAAGTCCTCTGACTGGGCCCAGGGTAATTCCGCTCATGGTTCTCAATGGAGCAGCCATCCTGGCTTGAAATGCTTGTTCAGCCCTCTTGACATTGAGATTCTTAAGAATAAAGGAATTAGAACAAGGATGGCACCCTAAACCTTTTTAAAAGGGCCATATCACTGCCTAGTGTGTTCAGAAAAACACCTAATCCTCTGCCTTTGTAGGCACTACTAGGCAAGCCCTCCATCCTTTGCTTCACCTTGGTCCCAGTCTCTTGACTGTGCACGTGGTTTTCTCTATGACTCACCCGGGCCCCTGATCTCTTGAGTGGATTTCTTTTTTTTGAGTCACTTGACTCCCAACTTCCCTTTCCCCAAGAGTCTGCCTTCAGCCTTGGTCAACCTTCTCTTTGTTATCAGACTCTGGGGTAGCTTTCAGAACCCCCTGGTCACCAGCAAAGCCCTCAGACCCCTATTTGCTAACGGAGGGAATTTAGACATGGATAATGTTGCAGGAAGACTAAGGAAACTGAGAGTAAAGTTGAAACAGCAGAGCAAGAGCTCTCCCTTGAGTGGATGTGTGGGCAAAGTGCTCTCCGCTTTGGAATAACTGCAGCCAGAAGGACCAGTTTTGCAATATCTGGGCTGACAGTTCTCTAGGTAGCAGAAAGAGTCTGGCACCACTCTGCAAGCAGATGTGCTTTATAATAATTATTGAATGAGGTCATAGGAGGTGAGAGAAGAGAACCAGCATGCCTCTTGGACCAGAAAGCTCAGGCATTTGCCATGTGAATGTAAACTACTCTGATCCTTCCGGCACTGGTGGACGGAAAACACTGTCAGTGATCAGTGAGACAGCATACACTCTTTGTTGTCTGTCCCTGATGCCCTGCCCCGGGGGGAAGGAAGGCTCCAGATGTTTCCTCAACAAAACACTCGACACAGCAGAGCAACTATTCTGAACTTGGAGCTAAGGACCCAGGTTCATGTTCTGTTACTCTCACAACTACATCTCCAAGTCAGTTACCTCTAAGCTTTGGCTACTCCATTTTTTAAAAGAGATAATATAAGAATATTCATTTCATACTGCTGTTATAAGAAATACTGGAGGTAAAGTATATGAAAGAACTTTCAAATGTTAAAGTACCTTATTCATGTGAAGTTGTTTTCTGATTTTTTAATGTTTCAGTACTCATGGTTCTCAAATTTATATTCATATTTTGTATTTATGGTTTAAATGATACAGATTATAAAGAAAGTTTGGAATTTTAGTCCAAAAAGGTCTGGATATTAAAAGAGGCATCGTTAGAATAAAAATGTGTAGTGAAATAGCATAATGGGATTGGGAATTAGACCTCAGTCAAAACAGCTACGAGGTACTAATGATGTGGTCTCAGGTTATCACTCTTGTTACCCTCATGTCTTTAGCTGTGAATATTTTCCATTACTTTCAGGTTTAAATGAGAATGCAGAGCAGGGCATAATGTTAGTTTTCTATCCTCACTCTACTTCATAACATGCCTTCTGAGTCTCAAACTCATTAAAACCCGAGGAAGAAGATTTACCTTAGTGAATCCAAGCAGGAGGTACTGGCGTGGAACCAGGTGAAGAACAGATGTCTTTTCCATGGAAGGCAATGCTGGACAATTTATTCAACTTCTTGATCGATAGTTCTAGATCATGTGTGCTTTCCTAAACCCATCGATATCTAGATCAAATGCATTTTACGTTAGGTGATGCAAGGTTAACCTGAGGGCGTGCAATTATTATAAAGAGTGATGCAGGGCTACATAGAAAAAGTGTGTGTCTGTGGATATTACTGTGACTTGAGAGACTTGTCATTTCTTATGCTGACTCTTCCAAAGATTCCTCAACACATAGACCGACAGATTGTCTCATCTCTGTTTATGGTTATAGATAGAAATGAATACAAATTGGCATTTGGAACACAATCCATTTTTATGTCAGAGGTTATCTCTGCATGTCAATTTTGTTGTCTAGAAAATACATATCACTAACTAATGCAATCTCTCTCTCTCTCTCTCTCTCTCTCTCTCTCTCTCTCTCTCTCTCTCTCTCTCTCTCTCTGTATCTCCTCTCTTTCCCTTCTTCTCTTTCTTGGTCTTAATCTTACTAAACTGTGCTTTCCTCATGTTTGGGCAGTCCTTTCACTCATACATTAAAGCTTTATCCCTCTATTCCAAGAGAATTGTGTAATCTTTCTGTCTTCATATGATTGTGTGTTTCCTTCATTTAATATGTGGAGCTAGTTTTCTGGAAAACAATAGTACATAGACTCAAGAAACTCAGTGAGTAAAGATGTCATTGATATTCACAAAAAGTGAAATTAGCTCTTATTGACCCAGAATTTTTAAGAGAATTTTCTCAAAATATATTTTTATTCATTTACTAAAAGAAACCCCTTGACACTGGATTTGTAGTTCTGTGGAAACAGGGGAAAAAAAGATGTTTTGATTTAGAAACTGTGGTCTAAAGGCACATAATGAATTCCAAAAAAAGGCTAATAATGAAGACTGCAGAGGACTGAAGAAAAGCAAATGGTGGACTCTCTTCAGATTAATTCTCCAATCTCTTCCTCTTGTCCCTATCCCAAACATCCTTTCTACAAGTCCTACCAGGGTCTTTTGACAATGCTGTCCCAGCATCCCCTTGCCCCTCCTCCATCTTCCTTTTAATTTCCCCACCTCAACCCCCACTGGAGAAAAAAGCCTAAGAGACTAGTAAGAAGCCATTTAAAAGGGGAGGATCTCTCCCTAAAGCAGTGGAGGTTTTAGATCATAAGCAGGACAATACTGAAATGAAAATAAATAAAGATTTGTAAAGAAGCACAGGATGATAGTATTAGTAAGTAAAGTTAATCACTCCAAGAGAATGGAGTGAGGATTACTCCATCAAAGTAAGCTGAGAAGATACTCTGGGGCTAAATGAACTGATACTAAAGGAAGTAGCAGAGCTAGCAAAACTAAGAACTTGCATTGGAATGGTGTTACTTAGTAATTATATTAATTGTGCAATTAATGTAATTAAAAATGGTATCTTTTTTACCAGCACTAGGAGTCTGTATGACACTGCTTTATCCAGTGTTAGGCTCCATGATTTCTCCCAATTCTTGATGACAGCTGTGGCTGAGATGGTGTGTGCCTGCCTGTTCCCTTGCTCAGTTCACTGCACTGTGTGTCCAACTTGTACATGGGAGTGGACTGGGCTCCTGAAGAGGGGATCTTCTCCATTCCAGTGATACCCCAATTCCCAGTGTGGCCTCACTCTCTCTGCATGACTGCCTACCAGTTTCAGCATGCCTGTTTCCTTGAGATTTATTCCTAATTGCTCAGAGACCATAGACCAACTCTGCCCAAGGCAACCCAGCAAATCTTCCTGCTCTCCAGTGTGATATAGCCACATCTCCTTTAACCACTTCTTTCAGTGAAAGCTGAATATTCCTTGCAAGTTTAACCCTCCTTCATTGCAATCCTTTTGTCCTAATGTACATTTTAGATTCTTTTTCCATCTTTGTAGTTGCTCTCTTATCTTAGCTTAATACATTTTTAGAATTTGAATTGAGCTAACTTTTGATGTTCTATATAAATATGTAAGTTTAGGTGTTTATGTTCACTGTACATCAAATATATGATAACACATCCTGTCCACCACAAAATTACCAAAAGATCTTCACCACTGTCCATTGGACCCCCTTAACCGCTTGCTCCCATTCTTCACTGCCCTTCCCTTCTGGTAACCTCAGCTCTATTGTCAATAATCAAGAGTTGGTTTTGTTTTGTCTGTTTGTTTGTTTTGTTTGTTTATGGTCCACATACAAGTGAGATCATTTGGTATTTGTCTTTCTGCTTCTGACTTAAATCTCTTAGCATAATCCATTTATTTCCATCCTGGTTGTTGCAAATGACAAGAGTTCATCCTTTTAAGGATTGTGTAGTATTCCATTATGCATAGCGCATCTTCTTTATCCATTCATCTGATAATGGGCACTTAGGTAGTTTTCAATTTTTGACTATTGTAACTAGTGCTGCAATAAACTTGGGGATGCATATATCTCTGCAAACTAGTGTTTTTCAGGCAAATACCCAGAAATGGAATAAAAGGGTCACGTGGCATGTCCATTCCCAATTTCTGGAGGAGTTGCCATACTGCTTCCCACACTGGTTATATCAATTTATATTCCCACCAACAGTGTAAACTGGTTCCCCTTCCTCCATAGCCTCACCAACCTTTTTTTCTAGTCTTTTGGATGACTAATAGCTCTTCTCACAAGTGTGAGGTGATATCTTATTTTGATTTGCAGCTCCTGATAACAAGAGATGTGGGACATATTTTGTGTCTCTTGGTCACGTATATGTCTTCTTTGAGGAAATGTCAATCAGATTTTCTGCCCATCTTTTGATTGGGCTGTTAGTTTTTCTATATTGAGTTTTATGAGTTCTTTATGTTTTTTAAATATTAAGGATTTGGGGGACATGATGTGCAAATGTCTACTTCCAGTCAGTAGAATCTCTTTTTGTTTGATACTAGTTTCTTTCACTGTGCAGAAGATTTTTAGTTTGTTGTAGTCTCATTTGCTTAATTTTTTCGTTTTCCTTGTCACCAAAATTGAGTCCCTACAGACCACTCTCAGGCTGATGTCGTGGAATATATTGCAATATTCTTTTCAAATACTTTATGATTTTTTTTGTCTTACATCCAAGTCTCTAATCCATTTTGAACTAATTTTTGTGTATGGTGTTGGGGAGTGGTTTAACTTCACTCTTTTGCATGTGGTTGTTCAGTTTTCCCTACACAATTTGTTGAAAAGACTGTTCTTTCTCCATTGTATGCTCTTGGCTCCTTTGTCATAAACTAACTGATCATCTATGTGTGAGTCTATTTCTGCTGATTAAATTTTGCTTCATTGATCTATTTGTGTTTATTCCAGGATCATACAATTTTGATCACTATTGCTTTTCAATATAATTAATCTGATAATTTTTATATTAAACTTCCCCTATTTAAAATACTTTGTGATTTCTGTCTCCTGATAGAATTCAGGGTGATACACATCCACCCCTCTTTCCCATGGCTACTCATATTTCTGATCTCGAGGTAAATGCCATTTTCTGCAGAAAATATCCTCTAAGCTCCAACATATTAGATCCCCATATTAATTAGAAATCATTGTATGTTATATGTTTTCTTGTTTTTAATGCTTACATCCATAGTTGATGGCTACATGGTTATTTGCTCAATGTCTTCCTTAATATTCTGGAAGATCAAAGAAGAAAGGGAATATGTCTTTCTTATACTCCTAACATCTAATACAGTGCCTGGTATAAGATAGAAGTCTTCCAAATACTGATTTTTTTAAAGAAAGTGTATATGTTGTATGTTATATGTATATTCAAACTTTATTAGTCAAGAAGCCAAAAGTCCCAACTATGAATATGTGTGAATGGAATAAACAAAGAATATGAATTTAGATAACTATCAATCTTGCAATTTTCAGACTAGCAGGGCTAAAAACATCTTTAATGGTCTAAGAGTATTAACTAATGGCAAAGAAAGTGTTTTTCCTCCTACATTTAGGCAGCATTCCATTATAAAGTGACAGAACTAAAGCACTTCGACAAAGCATTTTTGTTCTATTAATCTCCTTGCTCAACTGACTTCCTTTATATCAGGTTCTTTGTAGAATGGAACATATCCAGCGTTTGTGGAATAGGGCAATATTTTAGAGAGGATTTAAAGTGCAGAGTGAGCAAGTCAAAATGCACAATTTTGTTTGCTCACTAGCTGACAATTATCTAAGTAAGTCCTGTTGCCACTCAGTCAGGAGGCAGTTTACTTAAGAGATGAATCAATGCTGCATAGTTGAACATCTGCTTTTATGATTTTCTTTTTTGCTCATTCTGGAAGCCAATGTTGTTTTCATCTGTTAATAGTAATTTAATATTAATAGACTTCCCTGATCAACAATCTTTGGACATCTTTTCAAACATCATCTTGGTATTTCCTTAAGAATGATCGCCTCTATCTGTGAAACCCCAAAGAAAATCCTGCAGGGCTTATATTGTATAGCAAGATTTCCATAGTGGTATTTATTGGTTTTGCTACCTAGAGTCAAAAGCTCAACTTGTGGTCACAGGACTCTGATTCTTTTTTGGGAATAATCCTTCCCCGTCCTTCTCTCCATATGTATAGAATGAGGTTGACTCCATACCTGGCACATTTTACACATCAGAGTCTGTTCTGGTCAAAATTTGATTCGAGAATGGATGCAGGATCAGAGTCCATAAAATAAGAATGTAGGAGATTCCATTCTGAAACTTCTCTTCAAAAGAACTTTTTACTGAATTTGAACTTTCAAATACACACGCACACATACACACATACATGCATTCATGCATGTATATATGTATGTTCTGGAGTTGCTGCAGCCAACTTGCAGCAACAGGGATAGAGCCTTAATGAGAATGGATTCAAAATGCAGGTGAGCAGAACTGAAAGAGAAGCAGAGATCATCCAGATCTGGAGAGTTTTAATAAAATCTTCTCATCAAACTGCCCCAGAAATGATATATTCCAGACTTTTTTAGTTATTCAAGCTTATAATTCTACATCTTGCTTTAATCCATTGACCATGTTAAAGATACCCATCAAATTTGGTGTAAATCTTTCTGTTTTTAGACATAAATTGATGAGCATAAATGGATAACCAAAAGTTAATTTTGGTTGCATAGATTGGAAGGAATGAATTGTGACAAGGTACTGAGACAAGATATGCTTTGACTGCTTCCTTCTGTGTCCTCACAGGGTGAAAGCATTGAGGGATCTCTCTGTGATCTCTTTTACAAAAGAAATAATCCCACTTCATCATTCTGCACTCATGACCCGTTCACCTACCAATGAATGGTCTCACTTCCTAAAACCATCACATTGGGGATTAGGTTTCAGCATATAACTTTTGGAAGGACAGATTCATTTTATAGCAACATAGGTATGTGTTTGTAAAGAAAATACTGCTAAATACAAAATATTTTTAGTCGACCAATTATTTAAGTCATTTTTAGGTAAAAGAGAGAGTAAGGCAGTGGGGAAGAATGAAGGAAAGGAGAGAGGGGGCAACGGAGGAGGATGGAGAGAGGGGAAGGAAAAGATGAAGGAAGGAAAGAACAAAGAAAATAAATGTACTCAAGAAATATTTTCTGAATATTTGCTCTGCACCAGGATTCTGGTAACATAAAGTGATAAAAGCAAGCAAACAAACAAAATAAAAACCACCAACAAACCAAATACTCACTGTCCTTGTTCACTGAATGTATTACTTAAAAGATAAACATAAAAACAGGAACAAAACTCTCTATTTATAGTGGATTAAGCTAGTGAGATACAAATGTATGTTCCAGATGTTATAAGAACAAAGCAGAGAAATGAATCTGACTAGAAAAGACTTCGCAAAGGAAGCGACATTGAAGCCAGGTGCTCACCGTGGAGTGGAAGTTTCTGTGGTAGAAAATAGACCAGCACAGTTGCACAGCTGTGGGACACATGCAGGGTAGAAGGTTTCTCAACAAAACAGAAAATACATCAGATGGCTCTGGTGAGTGGAAGACTAAACTCTGCCAAAAGTGTGGAATCACCTGTCATTTTCTTTTTTCAAATGTGCTAATCAGATCAGACACACCTACTAAGAAAGTCACAGAGGCCAGAGAGTTTAAGGCAATGGTAATGCTTTTTGCTCTCTTTAACCCTGGGCTTAATGATGAAGTCTATGGGTAACCAAAGGTGTGCAATTCTGCGGGATAAAGATCAGAAATAAAAGGACAATCTTAACATAGCTTAATGAGATTACTCCTCCCTAAAACTTACCACACTTTATCATGAGGAAAAATAAGTAGGTTCAGTTATATATTAGTGACATCAATATGACCATTCTCACTACTAGGTAGGTAGCACCTACCAATCCCAAGATTTGTCAGCAACAAAAGTAATATTTTTATCTTATCTGTCTCTCAGTTATCACATGTATTTCTCAATCTAGACTTGGGAGCTGAGAAAAAGGGAGTTATTTATGTCCTTAAAATCCCAGTGGAAGAATGTTAGATAGGAAAGTGTCATCGAAGGTAGGTTATGTTTTGCAAAAGATTGTTTTGTCTGCTTAGTGAAGATTGTTTCTTAGGTGATCAAGGAGAAGGTAGAGAAATTGAGAAAACGTCACAGTAGAAAGAAATTATAGTGGTTTTGAATGAGGGTGGCTGGGAGAATGAGGATATATTTTTGAGGAAGCCTTAGCTGATGGACTGGAGGAAAGAAAAGAATATTAGAAGACAGATGATTCTTAGATGTTTGACATAACTAAATGGATGGGGTGTCAGCTACTTAAACAGAAAAGATGGCAGAAATAGACATGGAAGAAAGAGGAAGGAAATTGAGAGTTTTCTGTTAGATATGTCAAGCTTAAGATTTACAGCTGGTAAGATATCAAGTATAGCATTAAGATTTTTGAGTCTCAATCATAGATCAGGGCGAGAGATATGTGTTTGGGGAGTTATTAGCATATGAAGGGTAGACTTTTAGAAGGGTAACTTGCAAACTTTAAATTCCATTCTAAAATGTAGGAATAATGGACACAGTTCACACTTGAAGTAATTTCATGTGAAGCAATACAAACGAGAAGATATTTTAGACTGTTTCTTTAAGAGAAGTTAGAACTTTATCTTTCCAAACGTGATTTTATGGGTACTTTATGGCAATGTAATGACACCAGGAGGAATATTTGCTGTGCATATTGGTACTGTCCTAGACATTAAATAATACCCATCTTTCCTTACCCAAAGAGTACATACATCCCCATCTCCCTAACGGAGTTATCATCTCTTCATGGAAACCAAACATTTGCAAATCTTAACATGACCATCACAAGAGATGCGATTTTCTAACTTAAGACTTAAACTTCCATAACTAAATGCTAAAGCTACTATGGGTTATTTCTGTTTTAGAAATAGATAAAATGACTTGCGAAATTCATGTAGTACAAATTTCCTCTGATCTCATAAGCCTGTTATTCTCCCAGAAGGATGTAAATCAGGGCATTTATGTCCATGATATGGTGAGACATACAATGGAAATAGTCAATCAAGGTTCTGTATCACATGATTCTCTTATCAACCTTCTAACCTCTTCTCTTTGTGATTCAAAATGTCTCCCTTCCCTTCGATGGTTCACTCCGAGTCTCCATTAGCTAGTACTTCATACCATTCTCCTATTATCTTTTATGTTAGTCTGTCTGTTGGCTTCTTTTTCTCATGCTTCAGACATAGTTAAGTCTATTTATAAAACTATAAATATCAGCAACATAAATCATGGTGACATAAGATGTCCCTCCTTTTTTGTGCCCCTTTAACATGCTGGGCATCTATCCACAAAGTCCCACAAGTTGTGGGATTCAGCATCATATACCAAGAGACCCAGGAGGAGTATATTTGCCTGTGTATCTGTGAGAGACAGTAGTCATGGGTATAGGCTGGAGAACCAGCAAAACTGCCCCAACTCCGCTCAGCCATGATTAGGGTAAATATGGAGAATGTTGACTTGGGCAAACACCCATGGACTTGAGAAAGCTTCCTAGGGGAGATTACACCGTTGAAACAAAAGAAAAATAAAAGCTTAGATACAGTAGAGAGGTAAGAAGAATTTTGCCAACACTACCTTTCTCCTAAGTTGCCCATGAAACTATTGGCAGTGACCCCTCCTGTGAGGGAAAGGAAAAAAATCTGTGTGCCCAGCCAAATGACACTGTCACATGTACCTGAGGCAGGACCTCTACGACTGGGGAAAGGGGAGAGAAAGGGAAAGGGAAATATAAGAATTTAGGGCAAATATTAGAATATTGGAATCAAAAGGCATTAATAATACAGGATTCCCACTGACTGATTTCAGGACTCCAACAGGAAGCTTACTCATAAGCCTCATGCCTATAGAAACCATCAATGCCCCAAGCACTAAACTCATATCTCCTCTCAGTCTGTGTTCAATTCCTCTGCTCTTGAGTATGGTGGCAAGAATCAACTACTGTAAACAGAGTACTTATCAGGTCATCAGATCAGGGTCTGTAGCAGGGGAGAAATCAGACTTGAATAGCTGTGCCAACTTTTGGAAAACAAAAGAGAAGTTCCACTAGCCTCCCTCCAGAGCTATGAGAACCAGAGAAGACATGAAAGCTTAAGAATTCTGTCACTAGAAGGAGTAAGAAATGTGGAGCCAGTGCATTCATACACAGTGGGAGATGGTGCGCCCTGGTGGCTTAGTGGGTAAATGCACTAGGCGTAGTCAACATATGCCCCAAGGACCTGGGTTCAGGATCTGGAGCTTAGAATAAAATCCCAAGATGAACAACTAAATAACAAAAATTAAAATAGAGTGCATCTTCCTCCTCTCTCTTCCTACCTTCCTGCCTATTCACTTTCATTCCTGTCTGCACCCTTCCTTTAAAAAATAAATAAGTGAGAGCAAGTTTGGAGGAACTCCTATAAAAGAGGACCTAGCAACAGTACATCCCATCTGAAGGGAACTAGAAAACATGTGAGCACCAAAAGATGATAATGCTCCAATAACTGAACTCAGAAACATAAAATGTTGTGATTCAGCTAAGAATTCAGAATAGCTATTTTGAGGAAATTTAACTAGCTACAATAAAATATAGAAAAGCTACAAGATCAGGAAAGCAATACCTGGACAAAATGAAATATTTAACAGAGATAACTTCATTAAAAAACACAGCAGAGATTTTGATGCTGATGAACTCAGTGGGTGAAATTAAAAGTGTAATAGAGAGTATCTATAATAGAGTAGATCAAATGGAAGATAGGATAAATGAACTAGATGACAAGAATCTGTAAATAACCTAACCAGCAAAAAACAAAGAAAAAATAATGAAAAAGAGTCAAGAAATATCTAATTAGGATAGTTGGGGTTTCAGAAAAGAAGAAAGCAGACTTTAAAGAGTTGAGAACTTTCTAAGCCTATGGAGAGATGGACATCCAAGTTCATGAAACTAATTCATCACTCTACTATTTCAATTCAAAAAAAGACTTTGTTCAAGCTATCTTATAATGAAACTTGATAATCAAAGACAAAGAGATAATCCTAAAAGAGAAAAAGAGATCATAACCTACAAGGGAAGCCCCAGTAGGCTATCAGTGCTTTCTCAGCAGAAACATTGTAGGTCAGGAAAGTGAATTGATATTTTCAAAATTTGAAAGAAAAAAAAATGGCAGCCTAGAATACTGTAAAACTGTCATTCAGACAGGTAGGAAAAATACAGACTTTCTCTTACAAACGAAAACTAAGAGAGCTCATCCAATCTTGCAAGACATACTTAACAGAGTTCTTCAAACTGAATTTAGAAGGCATATACCTCAAAATAATCAAGGTCTTGTATCACAAATCACAGCTAACATCATATCCAACAGTGAAAGAATGAAAGTTTTTCCTCTAATATTAGGAACAAGACGAGGGTGTTCACTCTCAATACTCTTATTCAACGAAGTACTAGCTAGATTACTTTAGCAAGAAATAGAAGTACATCCATAATGTGCAAAGGAAGAGGTAAAATTGGCATTATTTGCAAATGAGATACATATATAGAGAAAATCCTAGATGCCACTCAAAACTAATCAATGAATTTGGTAAAGATGCAGGATATAAAATCGCCTCCAGAAATCAGTTGTGTTTCTATAGACTAACAACAAAATATGTCTAACATAAACACAAATAGATGCTCAAAACCACTCAGCATCAGGGAAATGTAATTCGAAATCACAATGATTACCTGGTCATTGTGCTCATAATCCCAACAAGCCTGACTCTCTTGTCTGCTGCATGAGAGACATGGACTGGATCAGTAGTTGGTATTGCAGTTTTAACACCCCTTCTCTGGTGACAAGGATCAAGATTTCTGATGCAGCATTTTCTTCCTCTGGAAAACATGAAGATTTCCCAATGTTCTTATAATAGTAAGACATGTTTGTCCTTGATTGCCAGGGGGGACATTTGTACTACGTACACTTCATTCTCAGAAATCACCTCTCATATGACTATGAACTGGGTTTGATGTTTTCATAGCACAGCCAATCTTAGTATGGATGAAAAATATATGCTCTTACACTTGTATCACTTTTGTTGAAGAGTCTGCTCACTTCTCAGGACTTCCATCTACCAACCTGGTCAAATAGCATAAAAGAGCCCAATTATCTCCCCAAATACATTAAAAAATCTTACAAATAAGCCCCCTAATTGGATGGAGAACTTTCCATTTCCACCACTGTCTGAATTTAGCACTTAGCATTGTGTATCTGAACAATCATTTTCCTGTTCTCTGCTTTGTAGTTATCAGATAAAACACAGGAAATCTTGCCAGTTAAATTTGAATTTCAGATAAAAACATAACAAATTTTAATATGTTCTAAATACAGCACAGGAACACTTATACTAAAATTTTAATTTCTGAAATTCAGCTTCTACTGGGTGCTCTGCATTTTTATTTTTTAAGTCTAGCAGCCTTACTCTCTTCCTAGGGAAACAACTAAATTGTTAAGGGAAAGGTCTTTATCTTCTTCAACTTTGTGTCTCCAGTTCACGCATGGTATCTTCACATATTACATACTCAATGTTCGCTGAATTAATGAAAATACGAACCTAACACATATAAGAAGTACTAGCAAATATGAATTGTAATTTAGTAAGTCAGTCGTAGGGTGAAAAATGAATCATTCAACTGAGTTAACATCAATGTATGAATGGAGCAGACTTAGTCATGGGATGACCATGCACAAATTTTGAGTACTTCATGTGAGAAGAGTTACTCTGATGTCCAGTGCAAAGTCTTTTTGATCTCCTCAGCTTCTGATAAAGTGTTAAAATTAGGAATGACTCCAACATACTAAGTATACCATTTCTAAGAGTGGAATTACTAACTGACATAAGTCAGACTGTCACGGAAACTGAGTTGAACTGAGAAGAAATTTTCCTCCCTCTAGTAATATTTTCCCTTGACACCTCAGACTGGTTAATATACCAATTTTCAAATCATTTTCCACAGGAAATTTAAAATTAAAAAATGCAAATTTTTTTTTACTTTTAGTAGCAAAACAACATTTTGGAGAGATTTGATCATGAAGAACATATAATCAGCATATATATATATATGTATTGCATATATATATATAAAAGAATACACACACCTACATACACAAAACAATTAAAATTGCCTATGTATCTTACTTACATACTTGATTTATTTCATTTCATTCTCATCTATTTTCCCATTCTATGACTTAGTGTAAAATTGAAGAAATATGACTTTTAACTGTATAATTTTTTATTAATTATTTTTATTTTTGCACATTAAAATAAACTCATATGCTAAGATTTCCCATTTCTCATATATACATCAACACACCGTGCCTTCCACCAAATTACCAAGTGTTCTTCACCATTGTCCAGTGGGCCCTGCCACCATTTCTCCCCACCTCCCCACGCTTCTGTCCCATTTCCTAGCTTTTAACTTTTTGATAGCCATCTGTTTACTACTTGCTCCTACGACTATTTTAAGGACTGGGAAAGCACATTGACATTTTTCATTAATAATTTTTAAGTGAATTGTCATTGAATTATAACATGTTATGTTTCAGGTGCTTCAATACATATCAATAGCTGTATATACTACAATAAAATCACCATTGATTTCTGTCCCTTCACCTTATAATTGATCCCCTTTACCTGATTTCCCCACCCCACACCCCCTTCTCTTTTGATAACAATTTGGTCTTATAGCCTGAAATTTCATTTTTACTTTATTTTTTCATTCGTTTGATTTCTCTATATGCTACATATAAGTGAAATCATGCAGTCTATGTCTTTATCTAGTTTTTTTTTTTTTTAAGGAAAGTTTCAGGCTGGCAGGAAGAGAGAGCAGGAAGAAATATTTTATTTATTTTTATTTAGTTGTTCACACTGGTTCTTTTCCCTTGGAACCCAGGACTTGAACCCAAGGGTATATGGCCTGTACTCCTTTGGAGGCAAATGACCTAACCGCTGCTCCACAAGGGCATGTCTGTCTAACTTATTTCACTAAACATAATACCATCTAGTCTGTGCATGTTGTTGCAAATGGCAGAATTCCATCTTTTTAAATAGCTAAGTAGTATTCTATTTTATACATGTACCACATTTTCTTTATTTGGTCATTTGTCATCGGTCACTTAGGTTGTTTCAGTTCTTGGTTATTGTAAATAGTGCTGCACTTTACATGGGGGTTCATACATCTTTTTGAATTAGTGATTTTATATATTCTGGGTATATATCACAAGTGAGATAACTGGGTCCTACGCAATTGCTATTTTTAATTTTCTGAGGAATATCCATTCTTCTTTTCATAATGGCTGCACCAAGTTAATATTTTTAGTACTTATTTAAATATTTTACAAGAATTCCCTTCTTCTTGAATCTTCTCCAACATGTATTGTTTCTTTTGGGTGAAGGGGATAATAGCCATTCTCAGAGGTATGAAGTGATATTTCATTGTGGTTTTGACTTGTATTTCAATAATAATAAGAGATAGTGAATATCTTTTCATGGGTAATTTGGCCATTCCCATGTCTTTTTTTGAGAAATATCTATTTGGATCCTCTACCTATTTTTTAATCAGGTTGTTTTTGCTGTTGTTGTTTTTATAAATTATTTAGTTATTTTGGATATTAAGCCATTGTTGGTTGTGTGACGGCCAAATATCTCTACTAATTTAGTCAGATGTCTTTTGATTTGATGATAGTTTCTTTCGCTCTGCAGAAGCTTTTAATTTGTTGTAGTCCTGTTTGTCTATTTTTGCTTTATTTTCCCATGTCATTGGAGTCAAGTATCCAGAGACTTCTCTTCAGCCAAAGACAAGGAGTGTTTTGCCTACATTTTCTTCTATATATTTCATGATTTCAGGTTTTATAATCCAGTCTTTAATTCATCTTAAATTAATTTTTTTTGCTTCTGGTGTTAGTTTTCTAGTTTCAGTCTTTTGAATGTGCCTGTCCACTTTGTTCATCACCATTTTTTGAAGAGACTTCTTTGCTCCCTTGTATGCCCTTGGCTCCTTTTTCATAAATTAGTTTTCCATATATCTGTGGGTTTTTTTTTTTCCTGGGATCTCAATTCTGTTCCATTGACCTCTGTGTCTGATTTGGTTCCAATACCATGCTGTTTTGATCACTATTGCTTTGTAGTATAGTTATAGTCAGGACACATGATACTTCCATTTTTGCTCTCTTGTTTTGTTCTTGTTACTCAGGGTCTTTTGTATTTCCAAAAAATTTCATAATGTTTTGTTCTATTTCTGTGAAGAATACCTTGAAGATTTTGATAGGGATTGCATTGAACCTGTATGTTGACTTAGGTAATTTAGTCATTTTAGCAGTGTTAATTGTTCCAGTCCATGAGCACAGAATATCTTTCCATTTCTTTGCGTCATCTTCTATTTCTTTCAACAATGTCTTATTTTTTCAAGTACATAAGTCTATCACACTGTGCTAAAATTTATTCCAGAGGTTGCTATACTTGATTTGATACTATAGACTTAGTTACATCTTAATTTCTAAAATATGCTTTTGTACCAGTCCCCTCTGATCTTAGTTTACTCAATTGCAAGATAAGGGTCAGGATTCCAGTTTCACATGGTGGTTGTAAAAATACAATGAGGACACACACACACACACACACACACACACAATAAGTATAATGACCAGACACGACAGCTATATTTTCATGCATTATGAATATGGTTTTTGTGTGGGAAAGACAAAAAATAGACATGCGTGCGTTAACAAGGAAATTATTTAATTCCACTTGGCCACTGCCCTGTGAAAAGTTGTCTTATAAATGGCCTGTTGTCCATGACAAAAAATAACTTTGCCACTCAGTTACATTTAATTTGAAATCCACAACAATATTTTGAGGATCTACTATGATAGAAAGTAGAAAAATACTATGAATGTCTTGGAGCTTTGTACATTCACTAAATTCATTGTTCCAAAAAATTTTGTTGAGTAGACAGAGCTTGTACTAAGTACTGTGACTGCAACAAAGAATCGGACACTCTTGATTCTTAACAATCTTGTGGTGTATACAAAAATAAAACACTCTCTTGGGTGCACCCTGGTGGTGTAGTGGTTTAGTACATCAGGCGTTGTCCACATCTATCTCAGGATTCCAGGTTCAAGACCCAGGGTCCAGGGAAACAACCAAGATGAACAATTAAGCAAAATAAATAAAGTGCTGCTTCTTCTTCTCTTCCTGCCTTCCTACTTGACTTTATTCCTGCCTGCACCTTTTCTTTAAACAAATAAATAAAATAAGACACTCTCTAAAACTTCCCTCTTCTATTATGACAAATAAACACTGATGCCCTAAAATTCAGCAACCACTCTTTCTTCACTTGTTTTCAACTGGACTTGTTGCCTAACCACTTATCAAAAAGGTTTTCTGGATGTGTGTACATATATGTGTATTTGTATGTGTATATGCATATTTATATGCATGTGTATATATGTACGTATGTTTTTATACATACATGTTACATTCAGACTTGTTGATCACCATTTTGTTTCTAAATAAAAGACAAATCATCTGTTAAAATACTATTTTAGGGTTTTGCTAAAGATTTTTTGCTAAACAACATAACTTTCATGTGTTTGTTGGGCCCCTGTCCTTTTCAAGATGTCATTTTCCCCTTCTTTCCTTTCTCGTTGTCAAAAGAATGAGCTACTCTTTTTACTCCCCAACATGGTTTATTGTGGTTAATTTGCCACGACTGCTACTGGTGAGTCATAGAATTCTGAACTTTAACAACAGACAATATTAATATATATATAGTTTAAATCTGTCAGTGAGTACATCTTCCAAATTATGTCAGTTGATGTTAGCATTATTTTAAAGTCTCATCACTTAATAGGGATAAGTTGAGTACCTCTGAGATAAAAGCTATAAACTCTGGAGAAACTTTAAACATTACACAGACAAATATGCATGTGTCTATATCATACATAGCATGTGTTTGTGGGAGTTATCTTTCAGTATCTGTGGGGATTAATTCTAGGATGTCCCATACCATAGATGTCCCATCTATATAAAGTAGCATAGTATTTTCATATACCCTATGCATATCCTTCCACATACTATAAATCATTTCTAGATGACTTATAACATCTAATATAATGTAATGGCAATGAAAAGCCATTCTAAGAATTTTAACTTCTGCCAGGTGAGACATGAAAAGAAGACAGCGGTCTATGAATTCGGGAGCAGCAACCACCAGACAACAAATCTACTGTTCCCAGACTTTGAAATTCTTAGTCTCTAAAACTATGAGAATTAAACAGTTGTTGTTCAATATCAGTTGCAGAGTAGTGTGAGACCATGACCCAAACCCAGACTTGAAAGTGGGTGCAGCCCCTGGGCAGCACTGAGCTGAACAAATCTGAATGCAACAGATGGACTTTGGGGGACAAGAACTGCTTCTGCCTGCACTGACCGTAGCTGAGACGTCCTACCCTGGAATTTTGCTGACCTTGCCTACTTGGCTGTTCATGCCTGCTCACTGCTGGCCCTCTGTTGATGTCCCCTCTAAGGGCGTCCCCTCCTTGCTGACAGTAAGGTAGCTTTCCAGTAACATTCCCAACTGTTCACCACTGGGGTGGCAGAGACATGCACCACTGGCCACTGCCAGGACCCCCACCACTGTGAGTACAATAAAGGCCATGTCCTTGCTGCATGTGTTTTCTATTGATTTTCTTGGACTGTCTACTAGGCAGGGCATTTCTCTGCCAGAATTTGCACAACATCAGTCTATGGTATTTTTTTGGCACTTGCCTGAGTGAACTAAGACTCAAACCAAATATCTATTAAATGATGACTGAAGAATAAACATGTGGTATACCATAAATGGAATATTAGTCAGCCATAAAAAGGAATGAGCTATAGGTATAGGCTGCAACAAGTATGGACTCTGAAAACAACATGCGAAGAGTAAGAAGCCAGACATGAAAAGTCAGCTATCAAGAAGCTGAGTAGGCAGATCCAGAGAAAAAATTTAACAGATTCTGGAGAGCAGAACAAGAGAAAGAGTTTTAGAGTTTTCTTTTGAGGGTGATGAAAATGTCCTGAATAAATAATAATGGTGGTGGTTGTATAATCTTTTGAACATACTAAACATCACTTAGTTGTACACTTTCATATGATGAATTGTTTATTATATGAATTATATCGCAATAAAATGATAAAACATTTAAGATGTTAATAAAATATATATAGACATTCATTTAAGCCTTTTTATGTTTCTGTATATTCAAAAAATGCAAAAACAAATTAAGGACCAGACTTTCCTAATATTAATGTCTGTTCTATCATAGCCTGGATTTTGACACATCTTTCTTTCCTAGCAGAACTTTGAATGTGATTGCACCATGATTCACTGAATTTACTTTATCACTTGAGATTCAGGCAGATGTGGAGATAGAGACAACCTTGCCATAGAAACAGCTCCCAAATACCTGTGTGAAAAGTTGACATCTGTAGAGCCATTTTTAAAATGGAGAGGGAGCCATTACAGAGAAATTACATTGTATGTCTCTGAGCTGAGCCAAAGACCTTTGAACTGGGTAAAGCTTGTTAACACTAATTCCTTTCTTTAACCACTTAACTATGCTTCCTTTTTTCTTGCCATAAAATCATTCTTGGGGCATTTCTAAATTTTCTACCTGAATCTGAATTGCTACTCTTTGACCTCAGATAAACACACTCTTCCTTTATAATTGTCTCCTGAATTTTTAGGCTGACACCTATCCCCAATAGTATGCCAGGACAGACACTTAATCACAAGAAGGCAACCTCCACAGCCCAAAGTAGCATACTACAGAAATGGGAATCCAGACTCGGACTATGAACCAGAGATTGGCAAAACACAGTTAATTAGGGACAAAAGTCATTAGTGCTTTGACACTGAGTCAAACTTTAGCCTCAGTCTAAGGTTTTAAATTGTATTTTCTGTTAAAATAGATCTTATTCTCAAAATGTGATTGAGCAAAGAGAGTTGAAAGTCTCTAAGTGATAAGTTGAAAGAGAGAGAGAAGGAATTCCTTATGCCCATAAATTGTTTTCTCTTATGGAACAAAAGCGTATCAAGACAACAGCATCCCATGAGTCTGCAGCAGCAGAGGTTGATGTCCCATGGTGGGTAAAGCTATATAAATACAAAATTATATATTTTTGAACTTAGATCTGATCCATTTATTGAGACCCCATAAAGAAATGTATAACATCTAGAAGCTAACGTTCCTCCTGTGTATTTAACCTCTTCCCATCAAAAATCATTGAAATGTTAATTATTTCTTCGACATTTTTCATTCTTTTTCCTTCTGAGATCCTTCTGTGAGATCCTTCTATGACTATTGAATAGGCATTATTATTAGAAGCTAACAGAAAAAAAAATAAAAAGAGGAAGCATTCTTTTTCAACTTTTATTGCAGTCAAATTGTTTTACAAATTAAAATAAATTCATATGTATAATTCCCCATATGTGCAACTTCCCCATTCCTCAGTTATATGTCAATATACCCTGCCCTCCACCAAATCACCAAGTAGAAACATTATTTTATACACGTTACAGGATATGGTTTAGAGGCTCTTCACTGCAGGTGATTTTGATAATCTTCTTCCTTTACCTTTAGATTTGGACAGTTGGAAATGTAGACTCATAGCTAGAGTCATGAAGACCAACATAGCAATGCATTATATTACATTGAATCATTGAGCTTAAATGTACAACCATAATGAGTTTCTTAGTACTTCGCTGTAGACTTAAAACAACCCGTCCACAGAGTCAAACTCCCCTACGGAGGCCCAACCAGTTCAACTGCAAATAGGAGTAGAAAAACAGACTAGAAAGAGCCTGTCTGCAGTCAGACAGACACGAAGTCAGAACACACCCAGAAGTTCAATTCTGTTTCACAAATTCACCAGGGAGATATAGTACTCCTCTTTTCACAGGGAAGTGTGAGGAAGGATAAAGAATTAGAAGTGTCTCATATATAATGATCCCTGTTGAATGCTGTGAATAAAAATTCATTTTTAGAAATAGAAGAATCAGAGATTCAGTGTACCCTGTTGGTCTTGCAGTTTAAATGAAGCACAGTCCACATACATCCCAAGGTCCCCAGTTCAAGACTCGGGGTCAGGGAAACAATCAGTGATGAATAACTGAATAAAATAAATGCTTCTTCATCTTCTCTCTTCCTGCCTGTCTGCCTACTTGCTTTCGTTCTTGCCTGTACCTTTCCTTAAAAAAAAAGAAACAAAAACAAAAAAATCAAACTCAGAGGTCATGCGCCTCCTGTTACATATTAATCCATCCAAAAGGATTTCTATAATAGTCTGCATGTGTGTGACATTATACAGTTTACAAAGGATTATCTCATAATTATCTGATTTGACCCTCAGAGAGTCCTTCTGAGAGGAGCAAACTGTGGGCTCAAACAGAAATTCTGTAAGTAACCATGAGCTCTGTCACCTTCCATTCTACACATAGATTCTCATGATGCTTCTGTCAGAGGATTTTGGATTATAATGAATGTCACATTTGTCATAACATTTCAGAACCATTTTACTTTAGGACAATATAGTGCAAAAAATTTTTAAAGGCATTAAATGAAGCAGAAGATAAAAAAAATAAGTAGAATTAGTGCAAAATGAATAATCTGGAGTGCACTATCTCTGCAAATTAATATTATGTTTTTAGGATAAAAAACCAGAAGTGGGATAATATGGAATTGAAGTGGATCATACGGAATTTCCATTCTCATTATTTTGAGGACTCTCCATACCATTCCCCATAATGGTTGCACCATTTTACAATCCCACCAACAGTGCATAAGAGCTACCTTTCTCTGAATCTTCTCCAATATTGTTGTTTCCAGACTTTTGAATAATACTCATTCTGCAGACTTTTGGATAATATCACCACGAGGTGCTATCTCATTATTGTTTTGATTTGCATTTCCTTAATAATGAGAAGTAGAACATCTTTTCATATAACCATTGGCCATCTCTATGTCTTCATTGGAGAAGTGTTGATTAAGATATTCTACCTATCTTTAATTGGATTGTTTTTCTGTTGTTGAGTTTTATGAATTCTTTATGTACTTTGGATATTAATCCCTTGTTGGATGTATGATATGTAAAGATCTTCTCCCATTTAGTACTATGTCTTTTCGTGCTTACCCTTTTGGTAACCTCAGTTCTGTTGCCAATGCTTCAGGGTTGGTAATGTTTCATCTGTTCTTTTGCTTTGTCTATTCACATTTCACCTATGAGTGAGGCCATCTGCTATCTGTCTTTCTTCTTTTGACTTGTTTTGCTTAGCATCATCCCCTCTAGTTCCATCCATGTTGATTCAAATGACAGGGTTTCATCTCTTCTAAGGGCTGTGTAGTATTCCATTGCATATATGTACCACATCTTTATCCATTCATCTGATGTTGGGCACTTAAGGGTTTCCAGTTTTTAGCTATTGTGAATAGGGCTGCAATAAACAAGGGAGTACATACATCTCTGCAGATGGGTACTTTTTGTATTTTTTGGGTAGATGCCCAGAATTGGAATGACAGGATCATATGGGATTTCCAGCTTCAGTTTTTTGAGGCATCTCCAAACTGTTCTCCATAGGGATTGTACCAAATTGTACTCCCACTAACAGTGTAAAAGTGCTCCCCTTTCTCCACATCCTCACCAGCATTTGTTGTTTCCAGACTTTTGATAATAGCCAGTCTTTTCAGGTGTAAGGTGATATCCCATTGTTGTTTTAATTTGCATTTCCCTGATAGCCAATGAGTAGGAACATAATACCATGTTTGGCTGGCAATTTTTACCTTGGAATAATGTGAATATGTTGTTCTACTCTCTTCTGGTCTATAGATTTTCTGCTAAGAAGACTGATAGCCTGATTGAAGTACTTTCTTATGTTAGTTGCTTTTTCCCATAGCGACCTTTAGTATTCTTTTTGTCTTGGCTCTCAATAGTTTTATGTATCCGTTATTTTGTTAGGTTTTTTATTTTAAATTTTACAATTATGTGTCTTAGTGAAGATATTTTTGTTTTTCAATAACTAGTGTTCCTTTGGCTTCAATGATTTATATATTCAATTTATTCCCCAGCTTTGAAAGTTTTCAGTTATCTTTTTCTTTGGTTACTTTCATCATTCACTTTTCTAGCACTTGACCCTCAAGGAATATCCATTATTCTTATGTTGCCTTTCTTAATGGAGTTGCATAGTTCTCAGAGTGTTTCTTTATCTTTTTTCTATTTAATTTCTCTCTCTTCTTCCTTCTGGCTTCTTTCTACATTTCTAGCCTCCAGTTCATTGATCCATTTCTCCAGTTTTTCAGTTCTATTTCATTAGCCTTTTATAGTACTTGATCTCTTTTATTGAATTCTTCACCTCCTGAGTATTTTTTTAATTTTAAGATTCATTTTCTATCTTCCACTCATTTATTTTTCAGCTTATTGACTTGTCTTGCTGAGTCTTCTTGTACTTCTTTGATCTGATTTTCTGAGTTTTAAAATCTCTTTGAATTTCTTAATGATTGTTATTTTGAATTCTTTATCCATTAGAAATCTTTGTTCTTGTCTTCAAATTTCGTTTCGAATAGGTATCATCTCATTGTAATGCCATAATATCTTCAGATCTCATAGAATCTTGAGCTGAGTTGCTTATTTTCAGTTTTACCAGCAGGTGGTTCTCTGGTTTTGTTTTATATTCATGACTCTTATACCTTTGCATAGCATATTATCATTTGCTCAATCAGGGAGATGACAGATGGCTTCTGGGTAGGGGATGACGGCTTGTGGATAGCTGTTGTGTGGGCTGTTGTGTGAGAGAACATTTTTGTGTGGTTGATATCAGTGTCAACCCACCTCTCAAGGATCCCTAATCTCTTTCTGGCAGTCTCTCTGATACGGTGTTAGAGCTTTCCACTGCTCCAGCCTAGACCCCAAGGGGTATCAGAAGGGAAGTGGAGTCCTCTTGTGTTTTTTACTGGGTTTTCTACTCATGCGGGGACTGGATCGCTACATCATCCCCTCCTCTTTGGGCTTCACTCAAGTTAAATGTGTATGTGTCACACAGTCTTCCCTCCTTCTTCTCTGGGACTGCTGTCCTGTTAACTCCATCCCACTGGCTGCCTTTGTAGACACAGCTCCTATCACCTCACCACAGCAACCGTAGGTGTTCCTCTCAACCCACCTTTAGTCAGACAGATGCATGAGATTCTTTTGGCGATCTCCTCAATGCAGTCATTGTTGCTCCCTGAGTTACTTGGTTGTCATGGGGTTTTACACCGGCTTGTTTCAACAGGAAATGATTAGCTGTATCCTTTAGAAGCAAAGCAGGGGATGATCTCAGCCACCATCTTAGTCTGAAGCCATTGGTTTCTTTTCTGTAATTACATTTAGTGATGTTTTTTAATGAAAAATCACCGATAATGATTTCTCAGAATATATACCCATCCCTAAATAATTCATGACTGTAATCATAAATGCAATCCATTTGCCTATTATAATAAGACCTTGCACTCAGGCAGTCTTCCTCCAGTCATGTTAAGAGATGTATTTCTTGTAGACAAAGTAGTTTCTCATCACATTTGTCATAAAAGCATGATCTGGGTTTTTTCACGTCTATTCACTTACAGGATTCAGGAAGGTTCTAGCTAAGGAGATGACTAAGGTAAATGACTTAATCTTCCAATCCCCTTCTGAGCAAGTTGTTGTTGTTGATAATCAGCTACCTTACTTGAATTTTCCCTCTAAATTTCTGTAGGCAATTCCAAAACTGAGTTCCTTATATAGGAGTATTCATATGTTCTGTCATCTAGGTCTTCTTTACATGGCTGTCCAGCAAAGATACCAACTGCAGCTAGAGTTTAGAAGTATCCAGAAGTATCCAAATGGAGTCTTACTCCATTTCTAATTAGTCTATCCTCAGTTGCCCACTAAACAGATTTGTGTTGACTTCCACTTTTCAGGCTTCCCTTCAGGGTCTCCTGATTTCCATACCACAGGATCTCAAACCAAGGACAGTGATCGAGGTCAGCGCACCAAGCCTTACCTCAGCTGGCAGAAATGTCGTAAGATTCTGAATGCAACAGTGCTAAGGATATTCTCAAAGGGCTCTATCATTGTTCCTACAAGCCACAAATAAAATTGCTCCTTTGACATGTACCTTAGTAGACCACTTCTGTCTTAGGAGTCTGCAGGGCTGCTTTCCCATTGGACCATGTGTTCAGCCTCATTTGTGATGCGATCTATATTACTGACTTCAAATTAGTTCATGCCTCTCTATGGTGAGAATAGTTTTGACCAAGGCCAAGTAGCACACTGACCATTGATTGTCAAATGGGCATTCTTCGTGTCTATTGAACAAGGTGTTTGATTTCAGCCCAGAGCTCTAATAGTGCATATGTTGTCATTGTATGTACTTTTAATGTCATCTGAACAATTGTCCCTACGAACCTGTACCATTTCCCTTTGTAAATTTGCAAACACTCTTTCTACTGAGAAACTAATTGAAATTCATATTTTTCTGGTCATTTAAGAATTAGGTCCAACATAATTTCTAGATGAGGAATATGACTTTTGCCCAAGCCTGAGTTTCCAGCCTTACTTTCCCCTGATATTCTTACTTGCTGGCAGGATTTCTGAGAGACGATTTATTTCTCACAGTCTGAGGAGTGTTTATGGTTGCTGTAACCCACGCAATTCCTAGACTGAGTTCAGCCTTGGATTTTACTACATCAACCACTATTTACTTATCACAAGAGTGATCATAATGCTGAGGGCCTCCTGAGCCTCTTAGAAGGAGATAATTCTTCTGGGAACAGCGATGTGGTGTTCCAACTTGTTCTGAATGGTTTTCAAGTCTAATCTCACTTGATTATGAAAACGTATCAGTCATGGCATGCCCTGGTGGAGTAGTGGTTTGGTCCACTGCCTTCGGCTGGCACAGTCCACATCCATCGCAAGGACCCAGGTTTGCATCTCGGGGCCAGGGGAACAATCAAGATGTACAACAAATAAAATAAAGTGCTTTTTACCTACTCTTCTTTCCAGCTTGCCTGCCTTTGCTCACAAGAGCCTGAGCTTTCCTTTAAAAAAAGAAAAAGAAAACATGTTAGTCAATTCAACTATTTTTTTGTTAAAACTTTCATTCCATGAGCATGCCACCATTCTTGGCTGGACGTGGAAACTATAGTCAAAGAGAAATCATAGCAAGTCCTAAAAACCAGTGCACTTATCTCTTTCAGCCTTTCGGTATAGTATCTATCAGTGTCCATATTGCTAAAGGTAGCAGAGTAGCCAGTTGGCTGTTGTTTACACTCCATTTTCTACTCACTTTCAAGAATCTTCTATGTTGTGTACTGGGGCCAGAAAGGATTGTTAAAGGAGCCAGTAGAAATCAAAACTACCACCTCAACTCTTTTCTTTTTTCCTGCTGTTCCTTGGAGTTTTGCATGGCTAATATTTGCTTTTATAAAGGAGTGCTAAGAAAATTCCAAAGTTTCTTATGAACGATTGCCAACAAAAATTGGATTAAGGTTGATAGCACCATGCCAGCTCTTTAGTCAGGTTAAGGGCATGCCCACCACTTCATCTCTCCAGTTGAACAACTCCTTCCTCCCAACTTTGTCTTCAGGCCTATTGATACACCTTTTGTCTCATAAATTAGTCAGGGGATATGTATTTCTTGGTTGCCTACCAATAAAGAGAAAATATGAACTTCAGGCTCACTGCTTAATTATTTCCTTTCCCAGTTGCAGACAATAATAAGCTGCTCTTCCTACCTCAACCTGATTTTTATTAGACAAAGAACCTAATTATCATTATGAGACTGACTGGGTTTTGTTAGATTTCCTAGGACTATTGCTTAAGAAAGGGGTTTGATTGCACAAGATTGGTGGAGGGAGTGAGAGAAGGAAACAGAAGGAAGAACAAAGTGATAAGCAAGATGTTTCATCAGATGCAGAATTGCCTTGGCCAAGTTAGGTTATAAACTATGCTACAGATTTGTTCAACTAGTTTCAATAGAGTTTCAACCAGGCCATCAGTCGTTGGCCTGGAGCTGTGGTGGGGGAGTGGTGAACCATTAGGAGTTCTCAACTTGGGGATGAGTGTAACTGCAAGTAAATTTGGGGAAAGACAGCAGTACCATTTAATACACATGCTATGTTTTATCTGTTTCTCAAACACAGAATCAAATACATATCAAAGAAGAAACTGAAAATAGTTCAGAAATGTCATTGATGAAGTGATAGGTGTATGATAGGAGGGAAATTGATATTTTATTTTTGTTTTGTAAAGCGAGGCTCACCCTTATGGCCTAGTGATTTCATTCACCAGGTGCAATCCAACACATCTCCAAGTCCCCAGGTCCAAGACCCAGGATCGGGGAAACAATCAAGATGAATGACTAAGTAA
The DNA here is from genome assembly GCA_004363575.1 of Solenodon paradoxus. Lineage (NCBI taxonomy): Eukaryota > Metazoa > Chordata > Mammalia > Eulipotyphla > Solenodontidae > Solenodon > Solenodon paradoxus. The sequence goes on along the minus strand of RJWH01002084.1, from coordinate 193,889 downwards.
AACAAAATGTTTCCTCCTCCTCTCTCTTCCTGCCTGCCTGCCTGCTCTCCTTCATTCCTGCCTGCACCTTTCCTTTAAAAAAAATAAAGAGAAAAATATGAAGTAGACTATACTCTGGGGCTACTCAGAGAAGTGGATGCAAGAGTTAAACACACTGATCGTCGTGGGAGATCACCAACAAGAGAAGAATTTTTTTTAATCTGGTGAAAGAAAAATTATCATGAGGAACTTACATCATTTGAATTGTTTAGGAGCTATTCTTTTTGAATAATCAATGCCTGTATTGAGTCAAAAGTGCTCTTGGAATAAAATCTGGGGACAGCATTTCTTGAGTTCTATCTAGAGATGAGAAAATGTATATGTTTATGATATATACATAAATTATATACATTTGCTGTATGTACATAAAGTATATCTATTTATTATATGTACATAACGATATATGCATTTGATATATGTTGTAAGTATTTTCATCACTCTACCACTAGATCTTACACTAATTGTTGCCATCACTCTCCTCATTTCTGGAATTCTCACCTCCTTAAAGGTGGCAGAGGGCATGTGTAAAATAGCCTGCTACTTTATTTGCACTTGAAAATCAGTATATTTTTGTTGCTTACATGAAGAAATGAATGGAGCATTGAGGAAATGGCCTAAGAATCCACAATTCCTTTAACAACAGCAACAACAAAAACCATCATTATTGTGGGAAGGTATGTGTAGGATTGGAAGATACTTCTAGATTTCTCAGGGAAAAATCCCTTCCTTGCCCATAAGTTCATCCTATCATAGAAGCAATTTCAGTTTTCAGATTCATTTGGTTCACCCCAATGACACTCCTTCAGGATCATTAGGCAAGTTGAATTCTAATTGTATGGCCTGATTCATAAGCACATAGGGAAAAGGGCAAAGGCAGAAAATGAGAAATTGATAAGATTTCCCAGCCCAGACAGAAATAAATTCTTGAGGAAAATAAATCATACGTATTTTTTCTTTGAAAAAATGGGTAATAGAAGCAATCTTGTTTATGTAATGATGATAGAACCGTTTTTAGGGCTATTGACAGTGCATTAGAATTAAGTAGAACCCTAACAAATCAGAGATTTTAATCTTTTAGCTTCATAAATTAAGTAGCAATTAAGTAACATTAAACTAGATTTTTTCTTGGTTGAAGTAGTAAATTTATTATTGTCAGCTATTTATTTTGGAATTTTGCCTTTATTCATCAGTGTTCATCAGAAACACACACACACACACACACACACACACACACACACACACACACACACACACAGACAATATGAAACAGAACCCCAAAAAATGACCCAGGGAAGAGTTAGTGCTGCATTTCTAGTTCAAAAGGCATCTTGTCATTGAATTTCTACTCCACGGAGATTAGTCATTTTCTGTTAAGATCTTCAACTAATTCTGTGAGGTCAACCCTCAAAGAATGTAACCTGCTTCCCTTTAAGTCTACTGACTTCAATGTTTATCTCATCTGAAAAATAACTGAATTTTCTAGAACAATGTTTGACCATGCCTGCATCTAGGTATTACGACCTAGGAAAACTGACACGAAATTAATCATATTACTCAAATCCTTCACAAGCTTTTCAAGCGATCTGATCGTCTTATTCCTCATCTGTAATAGCATGATTTCTTATATTCTGAATCCTATTCACTTATTTACCAATTCGCCATTTAAATCCTATTCTTAAATTCTCCAGGTTGCTTCATACAAAGTATTTCATTACACTTATCAATAACGACCTCCTCTAGATTAGTTGGTAATTAAAACTTTCTGAGCTTCTCCTCCCTCTACATAGCTATTTAGGGATTGATGAGATCAAGAATGTTGAGATCATAGCAATGAAAAATAAGGCTGAATGAGCAGTCATCAATTCAATGGACATGGCAAGTAAATAACTCATAGGCTGTGACGCTCACACCACAGTGTATCACACATCACTCGAAGTTAATCAAACAAATTTGTAAGTATTTAATTCAAAGTTTTCCTATCCCAGGAATTTAATTTGAATGGGTTGTATTTGTACGTTTAGGGATTTGGAAGCTTTAAAAAGTAAATTATATTAAGAAAATAAATATTTCTGTACCTCTAAAAAGTCCAAACTAGCTATGTGTGAATGTGCACATGTGATGTTTGCATTTTTATTTATATTTCTTTTATGGTTCCTGAAGAATATTTTATGATTGTAACACAGCTATTTGAGGAATAATTATTTCAGACGTAATTATAATTTTAGATATTCTACATTGTGTTTAGAATAACTGGATATCCAATTATTCCTAACTCAACTATAAAATTGTGTTGTAATATGATCTAAAGAATTTTAAAAGATGCAAAGTTTTTGATGGTGACAAAATTAACTTTGATGGTTATGTTCTTTGGCTTTTGTATGGGTGTGGTAGTAAATTATTAGTATTTTCAGTATTAGTATTTTATCAGTATATTTAATATTCTTTATTTTGTTGTTTTTAATTCTGGATCCGGGTCTTAAACCTGGGTCCCTAGACTTTGCAGGGCTTATACCTTAGCTGCCTGAGCACCTGAGTCACAGGGGTGCACCATGTTTGGTATTCTTGATAATACTGTAGGTTTAAAATAATAAGAATGCAAGGGACAGGAAAGAATAAAAGCCAGGTATCAAATTTACTAAGTACTTTTGAGTGTTCTTTGTGATTATGTAAACTGGATCAAAATGAACACTTTCGTGATCAAGTTTTGACCTGTTTTGCTCCTATAAAACTTAAGGGCTTTGATAGATCATTTTATTGTGAATAATATGAGGGTGGGTGTAACCATGACTAATACTGCATCAGATTAAAAGTTTGGATGTATACTTAACACCATTAATACTGTGTATACAGTATTATATAACAGTGTGTATACAGTATATATAACACTGTGTATACTTAACACCATTAATAGCTATGCAAAACTTACACTGGAATCACAAACTACAAATGATAATAAAATGAGGGGTATTAAAATCATTGATGCCAAATATAGGCATAAAGACAGGCAAGGTTGTATAGAGATAATGTTATATAATCTAAATTTAATAGTGAAGGTATCATTTGAGACTGGTAGATTAAAAGTCACATTATAGGTCCTATAAAACTAGCAAGTTCATTTAAGTGGTGTGTATTTGAGGGGGTACATTAGGCATATGGCATGAGCCATAATCTAATGAGTCACCATTATTTATCTGTTATTACACTATATTTTATTCATTGAAATCTTTTGAAGAACAGCTTTTGGCAAATATTATAAGAGCAGCTGGAAGAGCAAATACAATTTGTAGATTAAATACTTGGAACAGTCAAGTTACTGATAATAAAAGGACAATTTCTTCCATAACCTTGCACCTTAGGCAGCTAAAACCACTAAGGTACATAATATTTAAAGTCCAAGGACTCAGGTTTGAGAGGAGTTGGGGGAGAGAGACAGAGACAAAGAGAGACAGAGAGACAGAGAGAGAGAGAATGTAATTTTTAAGTTAGAGGGCAGGAAGGTGCTAGTTATTAGGAAAAATGTTTTTGGAAATAAATGTTCCAATTCTAATAAAATGAATGTTCAAACAGTACTTTATTATGTGTATGTGTATTTACCTGTGCTGGAAAACAATAATTGCTAATACTGAGGCTAATAGTTCATGAGCAATATTGATACTAATTGTAAGTTTACTCTTTTTTGCTTTATCCTGAAAATAACAATTTTGAAGTTCATTGTTGTAATTAGTCAGGGTTTTCCAAAGAAATAAAGTCACCCCTGTGATTCTTAAGGTGCAGGCTATGTAAAGCACAAGGAGCCAGATTCAAGGTCTGGACCAGGGGAAGGGAAAAAAGAAAAGAAAAGAAATACAGTCAATTGAAGGGATGGATAAATGATAGAGAAATACACAGATACATAGATTAGATACAGATTATGTTATCTCTGCATAGACACATAAAATAGAGATAAATAGAGGTAATCTGGATACCTAGATAGCTAGAGATTTATTATAAGGAATTGGCTTACGTGATTATGCAAGTCCCACATCTGCAAGGTATGCCAGGAATCTGGGGACCCAGGACAGTTGATGGTTCAGGTCCAATTTGAGTCTGAAGACCTGAGAAATAGAAGAATCAATGAGGTACATCTAGTAGAAAGGCCTTGAGACTTAGGAAGAGAAAATATTTTAATCTGAAGGTAGAAAAAATTTGTTGTCCCAATCTGAATGCTCGTCAGGAAGAATCTCCTCTTATGGAAGGGTCAGCCTTTTTGTTCTATTCAGACCTTCAGCTGATAGGATAAGGCCCACTTGCACTAGGAAGGTCGATCTGTGTTACATAGTCTAGCAATTTAAATGCTATTTCATCCAAACCATGCTTTCAGACACATTTAGACATCCACATCCCAGTCAAGTTGACACATAAAATTATTCATCACATCATTATAACTCTACTAAATTAGAAAATATATTCCCAACAGTAGATTGATGTTATGAAATCCTTGATAAAATTCAGTATTTAATTGCAACTTCCAATCTCAAATTATATATATGAATTTTAATTATGTACTGGTTAATTATAATTTATTTATCCTTAATTTTAAATTAAACCTATGTTAAAAATCTTGCTTCTGTTATATAGAAACCATAAACTCTCTTCTCTTCAAATATATTAAACCTTATGTACCACTGGAAAGAGTGCTTTGGACACTCACAGACTTGTAGGAACATAAAACAAGGCTCTATGAAAGCAATGGTAATAATGTCTCTCATTATTCATATACTATAAATTTATTAGTTGATATTTTAATAGTATGAGTTGATCTATTGCTAAAAAAATTTATAATTCTGGTGGCCAATCTAAAATTTATCAGTTCCTTATTTGTATAACTGACCACTTTCACTGATTTCCTATTTCCTATTGGTGCACGTACCCTAGGGATGTACTTGGGCAAGATGCTGTGAACCACTTCAAAGAGACCATGAAGGCTTTTGTAAACCCAAAGTTATTTTTAGAGACGAGCAACATTAAAAAGCTATATAGCATTATTAATAAAAGGGCCAAAACTAGGTTTCTACATTTAAAGATATACAATAGCATTTTCAGCACCTGACTTCAGATTAAATCAGACAGTATGGCAGTAAAATAAAATAAAATAAAAATTTAGTCTGTATACATTTAAAAGAGTTTTAGGAAAAAGATATCACCTATTGTATTAGAAAAATGCTATATGAGGAAATTTATGTCATAGAAAAGATTATTGTACCAACACTTATAGACCATGCTAATATTATTAGGTGCTAGTAAGTAGCTGTCATATTTGAGATGGAAATTTTAATATTGAAATGTCAGGAAACTGTCTTATGCCTTTGTTTTTAATTTGTGAATCCCTTCTTAACTTAAAGATTTGACAGAATGGGAAAAAATATCCAGTCAAAATAACTAAATTTTAAGCATTAGTCTATACTTAAAATATACTAAGGAATTATTTGGAGATAATCTGCATAATGATGAGGACTTTAAACTAGTATGTGATATGCATAAAGATTTAACTAGTAATTCATATCTTAACAAAAATTATTCTGACTATGTAGAATTGAGATACTTTAAACAGCAAAGAATCTAAGAAACTAAATTACAAGAATAGGAGTTAAAAAACAAGAAGCAAATTGCTGCAAATCATAGCTCTGCAAAATTAACCTAGGAATGTAACGCCAAGTTAATAAATTACTTATAGGCTTTAAAGTACTGGGGATAGGCGTGCCCTGGAGGCTTGGAAGATTAGTCCACCACCTCTGGCTAAGTGCAGCCCATGTACATCCAAAGGACCTGGGGCCAGGGGCCACAACCAAAAAAAAAGGAACAAATAAAATAAATAAAAATGATGCTTCTTAGTCCTCTTTCTTCCTGCCTGCCTACTTTTTTTTTCATTCCTGCCTGCAACATTCCTTAAAATAGAAAGAGTAGTGGGGATGATGTTTTTGAATTTTTGTGTATTTTAAAAAACAATAAAATACATTAAGGTACACATCAATTTAATTTTATTAAAGTACATATTAAGTTACTTTTACAGATCTATTACAATAATTTTAATTTGAACAAATGGTCTTTATTTTTTAAACATCTCCACCTATTCAGGTCAAACTTTAATTATGGTTTATGTAATAGTAGACCCATTTCTTCCATCAAAACATCATACAAGGGGTGCACCCTGGTGGCCTAGCAGTCTAATACACCTGGGAGCAGTCCAACATACATCCCAAGGTCCTGGGTTCAAGACCCAGGGCTGGCGGAAAACACCAATGTGAACTACATAAAAATAAGGTGTTTTTCAAAAAAAGAAAAAAGAAGTCACCCCAAAAATATAAATGGTTCCAAAAAAGAAAGATTCTAGGAATTCACCAGGGAAAACTCCACTGATATGGATTGAGACAACCTAACAGAGAATCCAAAATGATGGTTACTTAAAAGGTGAATGAGATGCAGGAGGCGCACAGAGATACTCGAAGGACATTGGAAGATCTTAGAAAAGAAATAGCAGATCAAAGGGAATACTTCACCAAGAAATTGAGGCCATGAAGAAAGTCATAGCAGAAATGCTAGAGATGAAAGATACAGTGAACAAACTGAAGATAAACACAGAAAGCTCTATAAACAGACTCAATCTTGCAGAGGAATGACTAACAGGAATTGAAGACAGAAACAAAAGCAATTCTCATGTAAGAGGAGAGGAAAACATCACTGAGGGAAAATAAATAAACCCCAAGAGAAGAAAAAAAAAAAATATATATATATATATATAACTATAGGAACTCTCTGGTGGCGTAGCAGTTTAGTTCACTGGGCACAGACCACGTACTTTCCAAGGTTCCCAATTCAAGCTCCAGGGTCCAGGAAAACAACCAAGATGAACAACCAAATAAAATAAATGGATGCTTCTTCCTCCTCTCTCATCCTGCCTGCTTGCCTGTTCTCACCTTCATTCCTGACTGCACCTTTAAAAACAAACAAAAAATATATACATATATATTACATGAATTCTCTAATTTTAACAAATCCAATGAAGAGGAAATGTTTTCCTGTACAAGAATTATATTTAAATAGCCTATAATCAGAAACAGTATTTGAAAAAATCTAATTCTATCAAAATTCAATAGGAACAAGTGTAAAATCAATTAAGTTACTGCCGTAAGCTACAAAGAGTTAGCTAAGTAGCTTACTTTTAAGGAGGCAAATGTCCTACTGTGGTTTGGAGGGTTTGGGGCTTGTCTACTTTAAAAGCTGAGTCAGTTCCTCATGTGACCTGAATCCCTGAGACCTCGTAGCTTAACCCTTCTAGTCCTCTGGGACTTGATGACTTCAGAGACCCTCTGACAGTCTAGGGCCTATGCTCAAGGCTGTGTGGGGAGACAGATGATGAGTCAAAGGGCAGCTTGGGAAAACTGGAATTTAAACTCCTCCAGTTAGTTTTATTGTTGTGACCCAGTTCCTGTGTTAGCTCACTGAGCTTTTTCTCAGAGAGCCGTCAAAACATCTCTAGAGCTTTTTCTCTAGTGAGGGCTGATCAAGAGAAATGTATTTTTCTAATTCTTTCTCAAGGTCTTTTATTCTAGAATATATTGGAAGAGAGAGATGTCTTCTTCCAGAGCAAAGAGCAGGCGTGCTCATTCTCCTGTAAAGAAGGCCGGGTCGGTAGCGCCTCTGCAGTGACACAGCCCACCATGTGTTCAGCACCTAGAGGGGCCCATCTGCTTCACCCTGGTGGGACTCGGAGGGAGCTGATGCAAACTGGCTGATGCTCAGGCTGTTCAGTGCCCCACGAATCATCCCTCCCTTTCTTGATGGTCAAGGAACCTCATCTCTTCTGTTAGCATTCATGAAACAAAGTCTGCTTAACTGTCAGCTTTCGAAGAAGGCAAAAATCCCTTACAGTTCTTGACATTGAGTTGAAAGCTACGTACTGTGTGATTCTAGTTACACGAAGTTCAAGATCATGAGGGCTCAGCTATGGCATTAAAAGTCAAGACCGTGTTCTTGAGAAGCAGAGCCATGACTAGGAGATGGCATTAGGAAGCTTCCAGTGTGCTGTCTTCAGGCTCTGGGTCTGAAAGGGTAATGATTACACAAAGATATTCAACTCCAATTCAGAAATCTTGGCACCTGTTATGTGTGCTTTTTTCCTGTATGAATGCTTTACACCTGCAAAATTTCTACTTAAGAGAACCCTGATGGAGTGAAAGCTACTGCAGATCACTAAATCAGTGAATAAAAAAGCACGTGGAAATAATTATCCTTAACTCAAAGAAAATGGAAAAAGAACTAAATATTCTCAAAGACAAGGGAAATGGAGAAGATATTCAGGAGGGAAAAAAAATATGTTTTCATTTGAGATTCCAGAAATAGAGAAAATTCAAGATGCACATTTTGATATGTACTATTTGAAATTCAAAATTTCAAAGATCGAGACTTCTGCAATTATCTAGTTAGGAAGATGCAAGTTACCCACAATGGAAAAGGAATTGTATTTATAGACTTTTTCCCCATAGTATTCAATGTCAGATCCAATAAAACAATAGCTACATCATTTAAAGGAAAAAAAAAAGTTACCCGAGAAATTTGTATCCAGCCAAGATATCTATAGAATGAGGACAAGAGAAATATATTCTTAGATGTGGATAAATTAAAAAAAAATCTACCATGTGACATGTCCTGGTGGCCTGGTGGATAAAGCCACCAGAAGTATAGGACCCAGGGGGAACAACGATGATGAACAGCTAAATAAAAAAAATAAATAAAAATTTGTCTTCCTACTCTCTCTGCCTGCCTGCCTACTTGCTTTAATTGCTACTTCACCTTTCCTGTAAAAAATTATATATATATACACATATATATATGCACATATAGAGATATCAATATATACACAATTATATATGTATATATAATTTTTATATATTTATATATGTGTGTGGACTCATTAATATATTTATGTGTGTATATATACATATATATATATATATATCACCTACTTACTAGCAAAAATACTGGAAGCTGCCTAAAAATAATGCTAAATCAATGTCCAAGAAGAGAAAGACACAGCAGTAAAGAGAAAACAACAAACAAACAAATACTGAGTACTTTTAATATGGGTATGAATCATTCAGAGATGGTTACATTAAGCTTGGGACAATACAATATTTTCTCTGATAGAATTTCTGCTTTCCACGCCTCCAAATAACCCACTACTAGCACACAGTTGTAGGTGGTTCTGCCAGTTGTGAGTGAGAAAGCTACCAGACTGAGAAGGGGTCTTTGCCAGTCCCATAGGAACTGACCTATGCCCCACCTCGGGTCTCCCTGATTTCTCTGCAGTCTCTGGCCTCTCTGTCTACCCATTCACCATACACAAACAACTGGTGTAAAGCAACATCAAGACATTTCCATCAAGTGAAGCAAAGTTCACTTTCTGAAGCTCGTCCTTCTTTTAAGTTCAGGCATTAGGTGTGTCTGAGGTCATTCTTCAATTAACATCGCTCTGACATATTTGGTCTCCAAATTTGGGTTAATCAATTTCCCCCACATTGTTCCCCATAAAGAACATTAAAAGTCCAAGTGAGTAGCAGTTTGCACCCATGGAATGTCCTTCTTTTATCATCTCTGGTTGACTGAACAGTCTGAAAGATATTATTGTGAACAGGCCTAGTCAAGGGCTCCCACATCAATGAAATCTACTGTCTGACTAATTTTATTTTCTATTCAGACTTACAAAAAATATTTTTTTTAAAGGAAAGGTACAGGCAGGAATAAAGGTTAGTAGGCAGGCAGGCAGGCAGGCAGGGAGAGGAGGAAGCAGTTTTTATTTTATTTTAGTTTACTTTGTTGTTCATCTTGGACCTGGGACATGAACTTAGGTCCTTGGGCTGTATGTGGGCTATGCCCAGCCAGAGGTAGTAACCAAGTTATTCCACTAGGGTGCAGCAGAAAACATAACTCCTTTTAGTATTTTTTACTTCTCTTTTTGAATGGTTCTCAAAAAGAAAGATGTTAGTTCCTATAGTTGAACATGTATACTTCAATGAACAAAAGAATTTTATCTTTTGTTTAGTATCCTTGTCCTAATCCAGTTGGGTTACTACAACCGGGGACTGGGTGGCTTAGAAACACCACCAATTTCTCACGGTTCTGAGGCTGGAAGTTCAAGGTTAAGGATGTCAGCATGGCTGACTGAGGGATGTCTTCAGAAGGTAGCAACCTTTCCATTGTAGTTTTTTTCCTTTCTTTCTTTTCTTTTTTTAAGGGAACACCTGGCAACAATGAAAGCGAGCCGAGGGAGAAACATTTACTTTATTTAGTTATCCATATTGGTTGCTCCTCCAGGCCTCAGGTCTCGAATCTGGGTCCCTAGGATATATGCGGACTATGTCTGTGGTCCTACCCACAAGGCCACCAGGGCATGCTGCTGACTTCCCATTGTATTTTCATACTGGGAGGAGTCAGATCTCTATGAGGTCTCTTTTTGGAAAGCACTAAATTTACTCATGAGTGGTCCACCTCCTGACCTAATCTCCTGTCTACATACTAATATCATTACCTTTGAGGGTGAGAGTTTCAGCATAAGAATTTGAGGGGAACACAAATATTCCACCATGGCCATCATCTCTCAGAATTTTAGAATGTTACATTTAAACATTTTTGAATACTAGTAGCTGGGTCTTACATTTGACAAATATGTACACAATTCCTCTTCATTCCATTTGTCTTTTCCCTACCCAACTGCAAATTCCTTCAAGTCAGAAACCAGAGGGTATTTTTGTCTTTTCTTGGGTTTGTTATAGAATCAAAGACTTGGAATCCAAGAGTTGGAAGAGATACAAATAGCCATTCTGCCTTGATATGGAATATAGGCTCTGTCTTTAAGGCAAACTCTTATCAACACAAGTGACTTCTTAGACTGTCATGTAGCTTGTGATTTACTGTGCAAATCATCAGGTTTGATGGTGTTACAATGATAGTGAAGAGAACATGTGAAAGGCAGTGAGAAATTTAGCATTTCTTCCTTCAGTATTCAATGAACTCATCAGTTATTAGCCTAGAAATTATGTGTAAAAGACAATCAAACGATGAATCCCTTTTATGTGCTTGCTAACTCTGACAAGATTCGAACCCTACTAATTCTAAGGGGGCACATGCTTTATATTCCTACATTAGATTCTAGCGATGCTTTTATATCTACGAGATATGAAAGAAAGTAGGTAAGATAAAGCTGGGGGTGTCAAGTGGAAAGAAATTGCAAAGGCTTTAGAATGCCCTGCTAAGAAATGTATAGATTACCTTCATCAATGCTGATGGCTAAGGAAAGTGTTAGAATGGGTGGAGTTGACCTAAGGACAGAAGAGGAGGAGAAGGGAAGGGAGGGGAGGGGAGGGGAGGGCCCGAAAGGCCCTAGATGCGAGAAGCATGAGAATTTAATGAAAAAAATTCATGAAATACATTTTTGTATCGGAGCATTCATTCAAGAAGAGTATTCTTAAGAACCTTAAATATACCTAAGAGAGAAACTGAAGAATTCAGACAGGACAATTCAAGATCTGTGTTTCTTTGGCCAAGGATGTAGCCAACAGGGCTCTTTAACCCCAGTCATAAATGTACAGAGGTCTCTTATTTTGACTGCTGCCATGTGTGCTTTTAGCAGAGCCCTTATCAGAAATGTTGATCTGAACTGACAGCTATTGTCCTCAGATATTAAAATTGGGGAAAAGACCTCAGGTTTGGAGGAGCCTGACCATCCCCAAGCCTCTGGAACTTCTGAGTCTTGTGAGGATGTAAACCTTTTACCATCTCCTCATAACACAGTTTTCCTCAGGCTTCTCTTCTCATCCTTCACTTCAAGTGTCTCACTCATTGTAATCTAGCTTCTCCCCGTGTCCATTTCTCTTGAGTTATTCCCTTGAGTCCCTTGTCTGCCCTGACTCAGGTGTGGGCTGACCCTGAACGCTCCTCGGATCTGCCTTTTCAGTCTCATATTCTGTGCGTTTGGGCAACTCAAGAACAATGATGTCCCTTAGACAGTTCAAACTCCCACAGCAACACAGGCTTGGTCTCCGCCCCCGTTCTTCTCTTCTACATCCTAGGAGGGAGATGTTACAAGAAGAAGGAAATCCATGGAATTTTCTAAACAGGGACACATCAGTCATCAGATTTGTTTTAGTCAATAGACCTTTAAAAAATTGTTCTGGAAATAGCCAATATATTGTACTCTCCTGAGTGTCTTTTGAAATAAGTATTTAATGTGATAAATTATGTTCTTTTCTTGGTCTAAATAAAACAAAATCAAAACAAAAATATAAGGAGTAGTAAAGGAAACCAGCAGTTTGGTGGTGGGTGTGGTGTGAAATGTACACAGACTGAGATGCGAATTCAATATCCTAAAAAGCATATAGTGATGTATAATAATAAAGCAAATATACATAATATAATATAGAAACAGCCATGTATGATGATAATTATATAAATGAATATCCATATAGCCACCATGTTATTCAATTTTGCCTGTTTTGAAATGTATGTATATTTTAAGAAAGCATATAAATAAGTACATTTAAAAAAACAATGAACTTTTCATTGCAAATGACAAAATCTCAACTTTAATTAGCTTAAGCAAAAAAATCAGTCTCTTTAAGTTCCAGCTCTATCATCTCTTAAATTGGAATTTGACTTGGACACCCAACTGGGATGCTACGAAGATTAAATGAGCTAAACTGTGTAAAACCCATAGGACACTGGCAGGTCTAGCAGGTATTCAGATAGCCATTATCTGAGTACTCTGATGGCCAATGACTTTGGAATGTTTGAGAATGTCAGTTTTTTGCTTCCATTACCTTGAATGCCTCACGACTGCTTAATGAACATAATCTACAAGAACCAACTTATACTTTCTCTCTGTTTATAGTTGAGTGATCTTGCACCATCAGAGAAAAGCATTTAGGATTATGCTTACCTACACCAAGGGCAACTCTAGTGACTTCTCAAAAAGCATTGGTAGAGTAAATTTACAAATAATAACAGCCATCTCTGAGCATCCTGGATATGATACAGCGTTGCGGAAATTTTTTTTTCTCTCTTCAACTGACTAGAGGTGGTGCCTTTTATAGTTTTTAGTAATATAAACAGGACAGTTGTGTTATTTCCTTCTATGTTCCAAGCCAAGCTCCAGGCTCACTCACTGAACATCAGCAGTGCTTGCAGCCCCTTAGAAACTGTTAGAAATACAGACCATATCCACTGGAGCCAAGTGAACGATCATCAAGACCTCCAGGTGAATGTGTGCATTTTCTGTTAAGGCTGTTAAGGATAAGTATCTGCCTCCGGAATCCGCCCTGGATTGAATATTCACTTCCTTCTTCAGATGAATGTTTTCACAGCACTCGTGTATTTATTTACCTCTGGGAATTGGCCTTATTTTCTTGCAGGATCACCTATTAAAGAGATGTTTGAAAATACTTATTTTGGTGAAAAACAAATTTCTATTTAGAATTAACCAGCTGGACTCAGAATTTAGAGGGTCCCAATTTTGTTGGCAACATACAGAGCATTATAGTCAGGAGCCAGTCGGACAGAAGTCTTCCTTTTCCCAACAGGTCTGAGGAGTGTCGACCTTGGACTTGTCAATGACAAGTCCTAGACCTTCTTCACAGTCTGCGATCTGGTGATTGTTGGCCTTGACATTCACCATGAACACGTGTGTTGTCTTCTCTCTTCTTCACGACAGACTCAGTGGTCAGGGGAACTTGATAACAGCAGAGAGGTCAAGCTTTTTCCTCCTGCGCGCTCTTCCGAGAATATTTAGGCGGCCTTTGGAACCGCAAGGTCTTGCATCTTCAGAAGGTGGGTGATGTGTGGATCTTCTTTTTTGTGTGGTTATGGAGTTTTCAGCAAGTTCTTATCCTTCAAAGCCTTAGTTTTGGCTCTAGCTCGGGGAGGGGCAGGGGCTTCCTTCTTCGCTTTCACTGCCACTTTCATGAAAAGCCATTTCGAAAGTACTTCTTACATATCATTTTTGACAGTTTAAATTGTGAAGAAATTAAATGTATCTAGTCTGCTGCTAGAAGCAAAAACCATAGCACTAAAGGAAAACATTAGTGGGTTTCTGAAGCTCTCTTTCTACACAACTTCCTCTTCGTCCATATTTTGTCTCACAAATCCCTGCCTCGAAGATGTCCCAAACGCCAGTCTCCACAGCCTTCCCGTGGTAAGACTGCTGTGGCCTGACGGAGTCCCACCTTGTGCTACCACAAGAAAAGTGCCTTTGGGAAGGAAGCCTGGAAAGTCATGGGCTCACTTCTTGTGTTTCTCTTCTTTTAGGAATCATAGTCCTTTAATTCTGCTGATGAATATCTGGAAAAAAGGTCCTTCATAATGTCCAGTCCAATTTTTTTTTATTGTGTGGAGACTAGTCTAGTATAGGCTCTGTCGTGACTTGAGACAGAAGTCTCTCAGTAGAACTTTTAAGGGTTGGTTTGTTGTTTCTACACATTTTGCAACTCATACCTACTAAGCATTTTATTTATAGAATTACTACATAAAAGTGGTTCTGCGTTACACTTTATTTTCTATCATGTTTACTTCTTCACAATTCTACCTCTTCTCCTGAGAAACACAATGATGGAAATAAAACAGTAAGGCAAACAGTGACAAAGCCAAAAAAAGCAGAGAGGCCCGGTGGCTCTGGAGTAGTAGTCATTGGACTAAAGTTTCAGTGAAGGGTGAGTTTCGCCACCATGAGCTAAAAAAAACACCCTTGAGGCCTTCGGAAAATCAGAGGATATTCATTTGCTAAAACCCACATGTCATTACAAAGCCCTCGTTCCAAACTCTTTTAGCTGACAAATCTTTTTTTAAATATGCTGACCCTGTGGTGTATAATTCTACAGGAAGTCAGAAAAAACTCTTAATTAAAACAATCTGTTGTTGTTTCAGGTAAAATACACTGTACTGTTCCGCATTGTGAATAGTGACAGTGTCTGACAGAATCTCACAGACCTCGAAATGGTGTCAGTGGTTGATAGAGCAGAACTACACACATGTTCGTATACAAATACACAGGCATACAGATATATATGTACACATATAATCCTAGTGAAGAATAAAAGCTAAAATTAATCTACTGAATTTTATTATTTATTCATTTGATTTAAATGGCTGCCTCTTGGTGGAAGAAAAGAATAGTATGGAACTATCAAGAGAAGAGTGAGACTTCAGTGAATGACTTGGGATAGATTTTTAATTTTAGAATCATTAAAATGATTAGATGATCATAATTAATTTATGATTAAATAGCAATAGCTCATAATGAAAAAAGTAATCCCCTAAAGTTGTAAACAGACTTACCCAAGCAACAAGAATGATTATGTTAAGTGACTATAATCCTTAAATTGGTGTTTTAACTACTCATCCCTATAAAGATACAAGAATAAAAAGAACCATAAAGATACCTTCATCTGCATTTAGTAGTTTTCATAGTTATATTGATATGTTGTTGTTTTAAAGGTACTACGTGGACAAAATGGAATAAAACAAATGCATAACTATATTAATATATTTAGAAATAAACCTTTCCTGCATAATGAAATTTAGCACAAATACAAAATTAAAGAACACTGAAATATAACTTTCTAATTGGAAATATAGACAAGAATTCATTTTTTTCCCAGTAAAAATCATTTCTAAATCTGACTAGAGAAGCAAACAAATAAATTATAATGAGTTACAGGCCATATGGTTGATTTTAAGTCTGCTCAATCCCAGAAATCAACAGGAAATTTATTATAAAAAATAAGGCAATGTATTATAAAATGTACAAAAAAACCCTTCAGTTATACATAGCAGGAGATTAGCTTCTCACATTCCAAAGGGGTTGAGTAGATGACACGAGTGAATAAAACAGACTAGTAAGATAACTCCAGATTGTTGCCATCTAACAATAGGCATTTCATATTGTCTTTTTTCCTAAATTTTCCAAGAGAGGGAATAAACCCAATTTCCATGTGGAATCTTTCTACTGAGACACAATGTGGTGCTATCTGTTTAGTCCTCTAGAATGCCATTTGTAATTAGAATACAGAGCTGTTTTTATGAGAAATAGTTTAGAAGTTTAGCACTTTGTTGGAACACACCATGTCAATTCTCCACCCATACTCCTTTTTCCTTCTAAATAAATGAATCACACATTTTTGAAAAAAAAAATGTTGGCATTTCAGTAAGAACATGGGTTCAGGAATCAGACTGATAAGCTGGAATTCAGGTTCTACCACTAATTAACCATGAGAAATTGGACAAATTACTTGACCTCTGTGTGTCTCCCTTTCCTGACCAGTAGAACGAGCATGACAAACACTACTTCATAAGGTGACTGCAATGATTAGATGATGCATTTAAAAGATGTAGAACAGTGCTTGACACAGACAAATACTCAATGATAGGTGTCTGCTTTCAAAATACAATTTTATCATTGTCAAGAGGTTATCAAGAATGATAAGAGGTAAAATATTAGGGAGTGATTATTAATGTCTGATTATGAAACTCAGAAAGCCCTCAAGTATAGTATTCAATAATATGGCGGCCTACCCAGTATTCAATAATATGGGTTCTCTCTACTATTTTTTGGAATACTTTCTTGGAAGAGATTCAAAACATTTTTAATTTGCACTTCTTAGAGAGACACATACTAAAAATTGGCATCACTTAAAACTTGAAATCTTACTTAGGCCAATCTAAATAAATTATTATCCAAAGAAAACAAAAATTCCTCAAAGTTTGAACAGTGGAAACTGGTTGTCCAATTTGGAGCTATCTTTTTTAATTACAGAGGTTTCTCATCTCTTTATCTGATTATCACACCATGGAATTTCATGAAACTCAGGTCAATCTTGACCCTCCCATTTTTATTCCTAAAGAAATTACTAAACCTTTATTAAGACTTGGATATGTTTGCAATAACACTGTCTAAAATAAAAATAAAATGTAGGCTACATCAGCCTGCAAGTTATGCACACCTTAAAAAGCGAAGAGGCTTAAAGAGAAAATAGTTGCAATGGTTCTCTCACAATGTATATATAAAATGTTGTACATAATAAATGACAACTACAACTGAAGTTGGACTCATATCTTGTCACTCCTTCCATGTTACCTCTGTTATTGCCACCCATTTCCAACCATTCTCAGCACAAGCCAAGCTCTTTAAAATGGTTCTCATTTCCACTTGGAATTCTTTCCTACCCTTTCCCCAATTTGAAGAAAAAGTACAAATGCTATCTGCTGATTTCCCTAAAAGAAGTTGTTGTCTTTTTTCTTTTTTTCACTTCTGTCAGTTCAGAAATTCAGCATTGATTACTTACTATGTTCCAAAATTAAGAAGAAATCATTCTTTTCCTTTCCTCACAGTCTCACTTTACAAAGCTTCTGAAATCAGGTCTTCTGTGACAGAAAACCTGATTTAACTGACAGGTGGGATGACTAGAGCCCTTCACCCTTTTAACCACCTCACCTGAAGAAGGAACCCTTGCATTAAAGGCAAAAAGGCTGTTGTCACATGTCTGGCTCTCCTTTATTTGCAGTAAAGGAGATTTGAAGCAGTCTGACATCTCTTGCATGGACGGTTGGGTATTTCTCATTAGACCAAACTCTTATTATAAATGAGTACCAAAGTCAAGCAGGATTTACATAGAGGACTTGGTAACAAACTTACTTTATCTTTGAACCCAAGCAAGCCTTGCTCGCCAATATGACCTTTTTGTGTTTATATGGTTAAGAGCCTGCAGACACAGAGGACAGTGATTCACTACATTTCCTCACAAAAAAAAAAGAAACCCAGACAGGGTGTGGACATCACAGATTATACTAAATGACAAGATATGGTACATACAGTTATGGTGTTCCTGTAATTGTTTGTATCTATCTCCAGGACAGAATTTAACCATTAGTTTGAATTTGTTTCTTTGGCTTCTATCTCTTCATCTAGAGTGTAAGCTGAGTTCAGTAGGAATGGAATCTTTTTCGACTATGTCACCTCAGACTCTAGTAAACTAAACAAATGCTGTGTTACTAAGTACCTAGTAAATAGTCAGAGATTGTTTCTAGATAAAGCAATTCTCATATGATGTTTACCCAGACTAACTTTAGAATAAGGCCTAATTTTAAAGACCAATCCCCAGAACTTGCTTTTGAACCTGCAACTTGATTTCTAGCATAGGATTTTCAGTTCCTATATTATCAAGTTTAGCAGAAGTGTTTTGTAAAATAGCAGTTTTCTCTTTCACTTGACATGTTTTACTTTGAGTGGTGAGGCCCTTACTGTTCCTTCCTAAAATAGAACTTTCCAAATGAGTCTGTTATGAGTGTGACTTAGCTTCCTGCCACAGTTGTTCAGATGGAAAGATTATATTTATGAAAGTTAAGTGGAGCGCTGGCCTAATGGTTAAACCCACCAGGCACAGTCCACATACATCCCAAGAACCACAGTACACAGGGCTTGAGCTGGAGCCAAAGGCAATAAGAGAAACAACTAAATAACTAAATAACAGCATAAATAAAAGTGTGCCTCTTCCTCTTCTGTCTGCCTGTCTATCAGTCTATGCTCACCTTCATTCCTGCCTGTACCTTTCCTGAAAAAATGAGAAAAACAAAACGCTAAATGGGGCACAAGTTTCACAAATAACCTAAGCATTTGTGAAAATTCAGATTCTTATCTAGTAGGTAAAGTCAGAGATCTTACATTTCTAACAAATTCCCAGGAAATACCCAACTGCTGATTTGATGGTGATCTTTTGAGTAGCAAGAGAGTGGCTGACTTACTTCAAAAACACATTCATTTTTTTAACATGACTTGATTCTATAATGTACCAAGCAGTAGGCTGTAAGAGGAATGTGACATTCTTGTCCATAAGAAGGCCAGAGTCTTATGCGGTATCAAAAATAGTAACAATTAAACTGGACAGTGGCGAGCATAGACTGGTGCTCTTTAACAATACAAACTTGTAAGGAACATTCCATAAGTCATAGAGATCTAATGTACTCAATATTAAATACAGACAATAATATTGTACTATATCATGTGATCAGTATTGTTACATCAGCCACAGTAAAAGGGTAATGATCAAAGTAGCACACTTTACCCACTTCAGCTTGTCAAGTTTCATGGAAAACAATGAAATGCTCTACATGATCAGATCATTCATAGAATGAGAAGACAAGCCACACACAGAAATATTTGCAAGACTGACTTGAGAAAAGATTGTTATCCAAATGATATGAAAAAGTCTGAAAATTCAGCAATAAGAAACAAACAACTTGATTCAAAATTGAGTGAAAGTTCTGACCAGAAAACTCACCAGAAGATAGATGGCAAATAAGCATATGAAAAGATGATCAACATTAGATGTCATTAGGAAACCTTATATTAAGTCAATGAGATACCATAGCTCACCTATTAAAATGGCGAAAATTCCGAACACAGACAGCAGCAAATCTGGCGAGAATAACAGCTGCAATGATTGCTGATGGGAATGAAAAATGACATGTTCACTTTAGAAGACAGCCTGGAAATTTTCTTAAAAAGCTAAAAATAGTCTTAGCCATCTGATCCAGAAGTCAGACTCCTTGGTGTTTGTTTAAACGAGTTGGAAAAAAATTCTATACAAAAGCCTGCACATGGGTATTATAGCAGCTTTATTTATAATCACCAAGATTTGGGAACCGTGATATCCTTCAGTAAATGATTAGGTGATAAACTATGGTTCAAGAAGACAATGGAAGGGCTAAATAAATGAGTTCTCAAGCCACAAATAGAGAAGACTCTTAAGGGCATACTATTAAGTGAAATAATCCAATTTTAAAAAGCTCTATACTGTTAAGTTTTCAACAATATAATGTTCTGCAAAAAGTGAAACTATGGAGACCGGGAAAGGAACAGTGATGGCCAGGAGTTTGGGAGAGGGGAGGAAGAACAGGTGGAGTACAGGAGATTTTAAAGGAGGTAAAGCTATTCTGGACATTACTATAATAAAGGATACAAATCACTATCCATTTGGTTCAAAATCCATAGAATTGCAACCCTAAGTTTCAGCCCTAAAGCAAACTAGAGACCGTGATCAATGATGATGTGTCAATGCTGGTTCATCGATTATAATAAATGTACTGCTCTGGTGTAGGATGTTGATGATGGAAGAGGCTGTGTGTGGGGGTGGAGAGGCAGAAAGTTTATGGGAACTTTTTGTGCTTTCCACGCAACTTGACTGAACCTAAAATTACTCTTAAAAAACCCCAACTCTTTAAAATGAACAGTGTCGTTTCATTGTAAAATTGATGAGAAAAAAAGAATCTCAGCTAACACTGAATGAAATGAGTTATTGGAGGACCCGCTTTTGCTAGACATCATTTTGCTTAAAGTCATAGTCGCCAAGAACCAATCAGCAGTGAGAACTATAGATATAATTTGCATTCTAGGTTGATAGGTCTAATCTTTCAAAAGAATCATTTCTGGGAGTTAAGAGAGCCTTACAGGTGGGTGAAAGTGATTAAATAAAGCACATGTACAAAAATAACCTCTACCTCGGGATTTCTCAAATTGTGGACACTAAGAAATGTATGTGAAAACCACCCTGGCGTGCTTTTAATTGTGAAGATTATAAAACCATATCCTCAATCAGCCAAATCAGAATTTCTTAGTGCTGGAGGTGGAAAATCTGCAGCAAAGCAAATTCTTCAGCTTGTTTCTGTGTGTCAGAAGGCTTAAGAATCACTTTCTATGTTCTGTCCATGCATTTTGGGGGTACAAAAATCAACACCAAATTGATCCAAAATAAGGTGTTTTTTTTTTTAAGTTTTACCTTCTTATCGGAAACAATCAACAAACTTAAAATGTATAGAAAGTCATCGACTCTTCTACATTTTCCTCATATTGTGTGAATGAATTAAGCCAAGTCAATAAAACTGAAAGCAACTCGACAATATATATGTAACTCTGGCACTTTTATTAACAAGGGATAAAGACATAAATGATTTGTGATTTCAGTGGCATGGTACAAATATACCTGTAAGTCCTTTACATGACCTTTACCATAAAACCTGCTAAGAATACTCTGAACAATGGAGATAAATATTTCGTTTTTTAAATTCAAGAACATTCTGGAGGAACCGTTCGGCGATGTGCACTTATCTGATAAGGACAGCACAGTGTGCCCTCCCTTTCATATTTCCTGTGCTGCTATTTTTAAACACAGCATCTATTCTTACATAACTTCTGTGTACCAGTGGCCCATAAAGGCAGTTGGACTGGAAGACTGAAACTAGAATTAGCTGCTTAAAATTCTCGGTCTCATAACGTCGTTGTAGCTAGATAACAGTGGTTCTAAAAGAATACAACTCCCGTCTAAGGGGGGGAAATGTTAATGCCATTACTATGTAACAAAAGGCTCCACCACAAAAATCTTAATTTTTGTCGTGCGGGGGCAATAATTGGTATGAGATGCCATAGTCGTATCTCCAGAATTCCTTGCATTTTCTTTTAACAATTCTCTTCTTGTGAGCTTTCTTTTTATCAAGCTGTAATGGATTGTCGATTTTTTTCAGCTTCTCTTTTACAGTATCTGTAAGTCACCTACCCTTACATATTTCCATCTGTATACTAACACACACACACACACACACACACACACACACACAAATACAAGCACACAACATTCATTGCGTAGCAGCTCACATATTTGCACAAATGGCCCCTAACCTTTACTAGCCACTTTGTAGGAAACCTCTTGCGATGTTGAGTAGCAGCATCCAAGACACTTAATGAGCCTCAAGCTGTTGAATGTCATTACCAACTATTTTTTAAGTAATTAAACTCAAATACTCTAAAAATGTTGAAAATCTGAAACCATCTCTTCTTGTTGTACATTTACGTGACTGCAATCTCTGTATTTTAAAATAAATGGTTATCAAGCTACATGACTTGTCTGTGTGTGAGTTCCAAAGTCCGTGTATGAAGAACAGTAAGGTAGATGGGGGTTGCCTTGAAGTACATTGACTCATGTTCGCCAGCGAGACATTCTGCATTTCTCCCCCTTCTGTTAATTGTGCTTTTCATTCTCTCTGGCTCAACCATGAAGCAATTTAAACCATCCATCTCCACTTGCCTGATGAGACACCTTCCCACTGATTTGCACATTTAGTCAACACCCACAAGCATATTAATTCAGCAGCATTTTATCACATTCACATACATCAGTCTCTGTGGCCGAAACACTAAGCCACCACTATGCTTACAAATGCACCAGATGTTAAATTACCCTTTACTTAATTAACTGTTAATTAATGTTCATTGCTTCCTATATTTGTTTAGCAATCTAACAAGATAAATATAAACATTTCTCTGCCAGGGATGCAGACAACTGATCCCACATTCAGTTGGTATATCTTACATCCTTATTGCACCGTGTAATGTAGCCAGTCTTTCCTCAGAGTATTATCCCCTAAAATCATTTCTTCTTACATTTCAGAAGTACTAGCATCAGACTGATAGAGGAACATTTCATATTATGGAAGTTTGCTGGAAACAAACATACTATCATTTCTCTTTTTCTGGTTAGAGAGGACATTCTTTTTCAAGCGTGTGTAGTGAACTGATCCCAGTCACACAGACCTTGTCTTCCCTACACATTTCTTCATGCTAGCTGCAAAGAAAATAGTAAGTTTGCATATCTTTGAAAATATATAGCTAAGTTGCAATGTTCTACTACTCCGCAGCTCATAACAGAACTCCATTGTGGAGAACTCACTATGAAGAGCAGATGCTATTGTTCAAGTCTTCAATACAAAGGACCTCCCACAAAGTTTTTGGGAGACATTTCAGTCATGTGTCCTGTGAAGCTTTTAGACCCCAGCACCAAGATGAATCTCCCTAAAGAAACAGCTCAGGCTGAAGACTAGAATTTGACATTCCATTGGGCAGTGATGCTGGCATGCCCCAGATTCAGTAATCACTGGTCAGAGGGCAGGATCAGATTTAACTCTTCATGCAAATAGTTGCATATTCTGTAGGTGCTTCTTGTCCATTTCTTGCCTGTTTAAAGTTCATCCCAATGATAGAATGGTTCAAGGAAGCATAAACAATGCCCTGTTTGCTTCCCTCCAGACCTGGGTTAGAATAAACTCCACACTCTTCCTGGACCCTGAGCCAGGGGTCATTGTCATAAATTTCGGTATTCAATGGCAGTGCTTGAGAATGTGGTCTGGTGGCCACTTCCACTAGCTCATTGTTAAAGCTCTGGGGAACATCCATCTGCCAGAGAAAGAAGACCATTTTAAGTACCACTTACAGATGCAATCACGCAAATGATGAGTATAAGCTAAATTGGGTCATTAAACATTGAGAGAAAGAATCCTCTCCTACCTGTCTGTGTGATGACATCTTTATATTCTTTTTAGAAGATTCTCACTTATTGAAGAATGAAAGGCTTACCTACCTCCCAAGTAATTACTTTGTATTTTATTATTGGTCCCTTTGAAGTTATGTAATCCTTTTCAATCTCTCTTAAAGATGAAAAACACAGCCCATATTAATGAGAAAAGAAGAACTAGCCCACAAAACCTCAGGCAACACACAGTATAATGGATAATATGAACAAGATTTAGAATATGCAACTGAAGATAAAGCAGAACAGATACCTCTAAGAAGCACATTATGCATTATCTGAGATATATTACTATGATTCGAAACCTGGAATTGAAAAGTTGGTGTCAGTTTTAGGGAGAGAAGGTCAAACACAGAAAACATTCTAAAATATCCAAACTATGATTTGCATCATAAAAAATGTCTGACACTTCTAAATAGAGTCAAGTATTTTAAAGCTTAAAAGAAATCAGTGAACTTAGGAAAACTAAAAAGAAAATGGGCCCCAATATTTTACTGTTTTCAGTTATTTGTTAGCCATTCCTAGATCTGCAAGGAGCCTGTCTGGTAGAAATGAAGGTAGCATGTTAATGCTAAGGATTGTTATTTTCACTTTTTCGATCTCAATATTGTCAACCAGAACATGTTCTTGAAGTCTGGTCTAGCTTCTGTAAGTTATCAGGTCCATAATCTTGGTTAGTCCACAAGCCTTACCTTGTGCCCTGTCATCTTCACTGCGATGTGTGCAATAGCATGTCTACTGCACCTCTTTGCGCCTCTGGCCCATGTGAGAAGCCAGGTATTAAATGGATAACTGCCTCCCTCTGACAGATGGCTATCCAGAAGACAACATGAAGGCAGGACAATTGAAAACGACAGGGATTTTGTAGGGATTTGTCTGTTTGGTTTGTTTCCTTGTGTTCCACCTCTGATTGAAACTATCCTGAAAATTCACAGGTTGTAACACCGTGACTCTAGGGAAGGGCAGGGGACAAGGTAAGGGACAAGGTAAGGAAGGGCACTGGGACTCTGGTGATGGGTGTGTGTGAAACGAACACAGACTGAGATGCAAACTCAATACCCTAAACAGCACAGATCAATGTGAAATAATGCAGCAATTTAAAAATAAATAAAAAATTGTTTCTTCAAAAAAAAAAAAAAAAAAGAAAGAGGCAGGGATTGTGTTAACCTTCCTGGGCTCTTGACTAAGATGAAAAGTGTCCCATCCTCCACTTGAAGGTTCCTGGTTCAAGTCTCTGGTGGGGTTCTGAAGAGCAAGACTCTTGAACTAATCAAAAGCCAAGAATCCACACCACAGCCAGGCCCCTGTCATACTTCTAATTCTGTATCACTCTGTCAACTCAATAATTCCAAAAGATGGATCATTTACATTGAAAATTTTATTAGAAGACATGGTGTCAAAACATGGGGCTCTGCCGCTGAACCCAGCCAGTGGCACCTCGTTAAAAGGGTGGGCACCCCAAGACACTCTGCTTTGATGAGTAGAGATGATAAACACCAAAGCATCTGTCCTACTCTACATGTGTGTGAAACCAGCACTTGCCTGGCTCAAGCGATCGTTTTTTGAATAAGGTGAAAAATGGGGTTTTCATATGTATCAGTCATGTTTTGACCAGTTCCTTCTTGACTTTGAATTTCTTTTTTTGTTTCTTTCTTTTTTAAAATGATTGTTTCACTCCTTGACAATACTATGTAAGTTTCAGGAGACTCAGTTCACATCTGTCACTGTGACTATCTCACCACACTCACCACCAGAGTTCTAGGGCCTGTTATGACCATCTACTCTTGATTTCTAATCCACTGGTTCCCATACACGTTCTTTGTCTTTAACTGAAGAAATCTTTCATCATAACATTAACTGGGTGTAAAGCACACATGATAGTAAAGTTGCATCTGTATATGATACAGTAAGTTTATCGCTCTTTCCTCTTTTCCTTCATGATTAATCCCCTTTACCCTGTTTATATGGCATTTCTGATTCTTTTCTGACATGTTTGACAACTCAAATGTAGCAAACAACTGTGAATGTCTGTGGCAGACATGAACACCATGACACAGAATTCACCAATAATTACACACGCAGAAAAACTCCTTTAGAGTTCAACTTCCAATCATAAGTAATTCATCTAGCAGGAGGAAATATGACCACATTTTCCACCAACCTGGATTTCACCTGCCTGGTCATTTAGATTTTTGTTGTAAATGGTCTCAGAAATCTCAGGATTGATGGTAACAATATAGCTAGCTGTTATTTTCCACTAGACCAAGGAAGGAATTATATTTTTAAAAGTGTCCCCACTTGAGGAAGCAAAACCTTAGTACCCAACGTGATCGGGCCTGCTGATGCTTACTAAAATCTTAACACAAGCTCATCAAGTTGAATGCATTTGGTCTGATTTAAAATTAGGCAAGATGGTGAGGAATTTAGTGAATTCCATTTAATATTATATGCATAGTTACTGCTTACATCAGCTTCTGGCATTTCTGGGGAACTTTCGAATAGCTATTTTATCTTTTCTTCCTTTCTGAAACACACACACACACATTCTATTGCATTGCTTCATTTGTGACTTTTTAACTAATTAGCTTCATAAATGATTTTCTGTCTCTTCTTTCGTTTTTCTAGGAGCTCCAATATTTGCACAACACTTAATCCAAAAGAAAAGACCTAAGTTTGTATTCCAAGAACTTGTAGAAAACTGGTAGTACCTTCAAACAGCCCTTTCCTCTCTCTCTCAGCTGAAGGAGCCCACACACATTGCCAGGGTCATTTGCACAGTAGCCAGATCTGTTAGTATATTTTGCTATCTCTAATGTGATTTGTGAAGAAATTCAGTCTGTGAGGTTATGTATGAGGTCATTGCTCCATTGACTCCCAACTCCCTTCAAGAAAGAGCTGAAGGTACTTTCCTGAGAATAAACAAATAGTCTGAAGTCATATTACAGGCCAAGAGCAGAGCCAAGATGATACAGCTCAGTCTTGCTTTTCTGCTTAGAGCTATACCACCACCCATCTGCTTCCAAAGAACTGCTTCTGAGATGTGCTAATTACGAAGCATCTTTGCTGCTGATGGAAATGAATTTATTATGAATGGATTTTTAAAAATATCAATACATAGTGCACGTAAAACTGTCCCTGGCACGTGGTGTTACATAGATTCATAACATTTTAAAAAGAAATGTCCATATGAATAAGGCATAACATAGATTTCACTTGTTTTATACAGATACATCCAACATACCAGATGAATGTCCCTTACTGTGGTATCAGCAGACTTCTTTTGTTCCTCTGGAATTCAAAAGGAGAAATCAGAAAGCAAAAGGAATAACACACACACACACACACACACACACACACACACACACACACACGATCCCTCCCAATTCCCTGCAAAGTACAGTTACAGCGAGAATATGAGTTCTGGAATCAGGCTGTCATACTGAAATTCAATCTCTTGAGCAGAGGTGTGATGCCTTCCCACGCAGATCCCCCGAGAACCTGTGTAATGATTAGCACCCACAGCTCAGTTTGTGAGAATTCACACTGCCAATTCTATTCACTGATCCTTCACTTTGTATCACTGCAGCACGTCAAAGGGGAAGAGTCAGTACGTCACTGTTCTTCTTGAAAGGAAAGTGCAGACAGGAATGAAGGCACACAGAGGCAGGCAGGCAGGAAGAGAAAGGGCTTCTTAATTTATTGTATTTCATTATTCATCTTGGGTTTTCCCCTGGCCCGGGGACACAAACCTGGGTCTTAGGGATGTAAGTGGAAGGCAGCTGATGAAACCACTACTCCACCAGGATGTTTCCAATAAGTCACTTTTTTAAAAGGCTGAAAAACCTTGTCCTAAGGACCGTCTCTGCCCAATGTAAACATACCACTGTCCTGTCACCTACCCAGCCAGGGTCGCCTACTGCAGAATTGCCTCAGCTGTATTAAGTGCAAGAATTTATCCCCATTTGTCTCCCTGAAGTTCTGAGAGAAGTTCCAGAGGCTTCAAAAAGGGCGGCAAAAGCTGGAGAGCTTGGGAGTTGCAGATGGGGAGATGGGGCTGGTGGCAGAGGAGTCCCTCAGTGTTCCGAGATTTGGACTTCGGAAGTCCTCGCCACAGACATCAGAAACACTTTTTTCTAGACGAATCTTTCTCTAGAGGCAGAAATAAGGGTTGCGCTGTCTCCCTTTGTACTTACGCTGCACTCGGTGGTGGGAAAGGGAAGGGAGGAGATGGCAGAGAGGAGAGGAAACAGAACTGAAGTTGTCCTGACAGAGCAAAGCTAGATGAGAATTCTCCCCCTTTCTCTCTTATTGTGCTTAAGTGCTTGCTCCTGACCCTGAGGGAATTTTTATATAATGAGAAAGAAATTGTTTTCAAAATAGTACGCCTCTTCCCTCCTAGCCAAACCCACATTTTTTCAGACACATTACTGTTGGATGAGAACTCAGTCCAAGATTGCGTTGGAGATGGCAAGCAAAGCACGGACTGAAGATTTTTGCGCAGGGCCTGGAAACTTTATATAGGCAAGTGAGACTGGAATGACTTGGTGTGGCCATGGAGAAGACGGGGAGACTAACTCAAACAGACCTGTTGCTTGCAGCGATTATTTTCACCTCTCTTTCAACACCCTTAAAATTTAGAAGGACTTCTTTTGTGTACAAACCTAAGACTGATGCAAGAATGAGAAATTCCTAACAATGGACCCTCCTCACTGCTCCTAACAATGCACTCCTCAGCACTGTTCTCTGGAGAACATGACTAGAAGGGAACTAACTGAATGAATTCATTTGCCTTTTTGGTGGAAGAATCCACATTTATCACAGAATCTGACAAAGTAAACAACAGGAGGCAACTAAAAATCTTTTAGGCCTAGCAATGGAATCTGAAATGGGTGACTCAAAGCAACAGGGGGAAGATGGAACCCACCTTGGTGTCTTCTCAGGAAGCAGAATAGGTAGATACAGATAAGGACTAGAAGGGATGCCCCTACAGGAATCAAAGTATAAAGGATCCATTGTTGAGTCACCACCGTCTTTTCCTTGGAGGGTAGTCTTGAGACACTGGTCGTATCTGAAATATTATCAATGCTAAAGACAGTCAGGAAATTCAAGATATATTAGGACTGGCAATTCCCTCTGGAATCTCAGAATCTGAAAAAAGAGATTTTTGGCTGATGTCTAAATTTCCCATCCGGGAGACCTGGCCCAAGAGCCCCAGACCTGAGTGTTCTCATCTACTTCTTGCTTGCTTACTGAGCCTCTGTGTGTGGCTCTGGGTTATCACTTAACTTTTGCAAAAATACTTTCTTCTGGATCCGTCTCATATTCAACTCATCCGTCCTCAAGAGCCCTCAGAAAGCATTTCGGTAAGCCCTTTCATTTGCACTAACTTATCTAACTCTCATATCACCACTTAAGAAAAGTCAGAAAGTTATTTTCATTCATCCCGTGACTTCAGAAGAGTATATTGTTCTCAACTTTGCACCAGGGCAAAGCCCTGCGGATGGCAGTTGGATGTCAAGCTACTATGTTTCCGACACTAAATTCCAGTTCCTTTAACACAATGCCTATTTGTTGACTCATTACTCTTTGGTATCTCCAAATACCAGATACTTTTGGCATTTCCACATGCCTTTGGTATCTCCAAACAAGCTCTGTGGGGTGCATAGCTGGTATTCATTATTATCGATCAAAGTGAATGTGCACTAAGGTCCTGTTTGTCCTGCTTGGTTGTTACTTATTAGTGAATCATGAAACTTAATAGATCATAAATAATGTTTTAAAAAAGAAACAGAACAAAACATGTTAGAAAGCATCACACACACTAGAGTGGTTCCTACTAGGACAATTGTGCCCTCCAGGGCACATAATGGCTACCTCTGGAAACATTTTTGGTTTTCATAAAGGAAGGATGTAACATCTGGTGAGTAGAAGCCAGGCATGTTGCTAAATAGCCTTCATTACACAAAATAACCTCCCTCTAGCCCTCTGCCCCAGCAAAGAATTATCCAACCTCAAAAGTTCATAGAGAAGCCCTGTCATTCATTAAAACTTAAGTTGCAAAACAAAACAGAAGTTGCAAAACTTTTGTTTTAATCATGTGTATATATGTGTTATGGATCACAATTTTTAAGAGGGGGGTCATTGTTAATATAGTATGAGAATGCTGGAGTAAGATATTCCATTATGATGCATGTGACTTGCTTCCCTATAGGCTTAGTTTGGGGATGGTGTTGGTAAGGAGACACCAGAGCAAGGCCTAAAGTGGTTTGGTCATTCAGAGTGGGCATTGTTCATGCTGCAGCTGTTGTATAGGCTGAGGGAGCAGCCAAACCATTGCTAGAGTGACAGACACAGATGTCTGGGGGAGGGCTGCCAACAGGGATAGGGATTCATGCTCCTCTAACAGCAACCTCACACAAACGAGCCCACTCCATTCAGAGCCATCTTTGATGATCCACCAATCTAGTTTCCTTAATTTGATTTGACTAGTTTGATACTTACTTATCAGAGGGAGTTGTGACTTATTTTGAGTCCATTCTGAAACAGAAAAACCAGACAAAGAATTGGAACTGGGTATGAAAACAATGAGGGTGTGTACTCGGGTGGGTCCAAGATCAGAGCTCATTTCTGACAGGACTCCTTCATGCATTTACACTCTCACAGTGTCTGATCAGCCAGCCCCAAGGTAGTTTGTATAATTGGTAGCTCATCACCTCAAGATCTTGGGCCTAAAGTAAATCCTGAAGTATATGCTGAGGCTGAAATATTGTCAGTAAACACAACCTTCATCTGTCTGCTCTGATTCTCTCTTCCTTGGATATAAGGACACAACACAGCCTGTAGACACCACTGGTACCTGGAGCAATAGGAGCTGATGTCAGCGGTGCTCCAGGTGAGTATGGGACGTCACAGAATAGGATGCCTTGATGACCTGGTGGCTGCTCATTCTGAAACACAGATTTTCCTCTCCCTTCTTGTCACTCAGACCTCTGCAATGCTCTCATGTCCTTTCCTGCTAGATTACCATCAGCTTTTGGGAGCTTCCTAATCTGAGCAAGGTCAGAAAGGATGAAGTATGTTCCAATAACAACATCCCAGCTCAGCCAACTTTCTCAGCAGGACTTTGCTTTGCAAAGTGCTTTTCTTCATTCTGGGAGAATAGCATTTTCTAACTAGCCTCTAAACCGCCACTCTATGACAGCCCTGTTTTTAAATGCCCCAGTTCTTAACTTGCACATAGAAAACAAAGAAGCAGCAAATTGCAAAAAGAGGAAAATCTCCAATATCCCTTAAGAAAGATATTTCAAGGGGAGGGAGAAAAATTTATCATCTCTCCAAAATTTATTCATGAAAAGAACAGTCCTCAAATATAATTTCAGGGCCTATTATGGCTCTGCGCTTCATATTCAGCTCATTGAATGTTCTTAGGTTCAGATGAAAAGGATTTTTTTTTTTTGGCCCTTTCCCTGTTATGCTTGTTTTCATCCTTTCATGAGAGGAAAATCCACACCCAGTTCAAAGCCAATTCTAAAACAATTCATTTGGCTTTTTGTGAAGGAAGCAGAGATAGGCCAGTGAAGGATGACACAGTTCCTGTGTCCTGGGATATGTAATCCTTCACAAGATAACGGATACCTCCACACTTCACTGCAGTACAAGGAAATGTATGATAAATGAGAGGCACAGGAATAAAATGGCATAATGTTGCTAGAAAAAAGAAATCACTTCCCCAAGGGTGAACATGAAAGGCTTCATTCAGAACTTGGGAAATGGGTTGGGTTTGACAGGAGGAGAATTGTGTTGGGTACAGGCAGGTGAATGGTACCTTACAGACAGTGAGAGGGCCTAAGTGGAACGATGCCATGGCCATGGGAATGGCAAGCAAGCAGGGCTGATAGGCGAGAGCTGAGAATTTCTATAAGGAATCCAGAAAGGTAAGTAAGGCTGGTCTGTGGGAGATTTTTGAATGCTAGTTAACAAACACTATGATAGGCATTGGGGAATGTCCTGTAGAGGATTCATTAAAAGCATGGCATTATGAACGTTTAGTAAGCAAAGCAAATGTATTAAGAAGATTTGGAGTGAAAATGGACTAAAATGAGGCCACACTACGGATAAGATTTGATTAATAGAATCATTTCGAAGGAAGCTAATAAAGATCTGAGATACCGAAGCTTTAGAAGGAAGACACCTCTTAAGGGAAGTGAATTTGATGTCACTACATTTAATTGTCTTATCTATGATAAGTTATTAATATTTTAATGATCTAATATTTTAATAATTATTTTATTTATTACATATTTAAGATAATATTCAATAATACAATAATATTTTTCTTTTTAATAATAAAATAAATGGCATTTTGGAAGTCATCTCTGCAAGTTTTGCTTATTTTTATTCGTTTTTTCAATTATTTTTTATTCACTATTTCAACTCGTGACTGAATAATGTATTCTCCAGAAAGTGTTCATTCTGTACACCCTCAATATACGTTTCTTTGGATTATTAAACACAGTTTTCTCACTTTGCGTAAGGTATGTTTTCTAATACATTTACAAAGAAATATTTATTGAATACCTGCTATGTGTCAGATACTATGAAAAGATGTTTAAGACAGCGTCTCCTTCTGAAGAGACTCATACGTCAGTGCTTGGATGGGTACTGGAAATGGCATTGAATTTGATCCCAAATTTGCAAAAATGTAGTCTAAGTCTGCCATAAATCTCTTCGTTACTTCTGTGCTTCACAGTAGCAGGTTATAGCAAGCCCTAAAGGAGTGTGCTTCCCTCATTAGGGTGTTTTAAAATGAATTAAAGGATTTTAAAGGGTTGTAAATGGATTCCTTCATTGGGTTACATTAAGGGAGTTTAAAAACTGATTTCCAATTGGGAATATAAAATAATAATTAAACAGATACACAGTATGCATGCATTCCAGTGATGGTGCCCACAGTGGAAGCAAGTGCATGAAGTTGCAAACAGATTTCCAGCATGTTACTAGGCACCAAAATTCTTTGAAATTTCTCCTTTCTAACAATGTTCTGAGTCAGTTGCTAAGGTTCCAAAGGAAAATCCACTGAATTTTTTTTTTTATAATTAAAGGGTGATCTTTTTGATTCAAGTGTATTTTATTGTGAAAAAATACACCACATAATAATGACTCTTTTGATTAACATGTACAGTTAAATGACATGCAGTGCATTCCCAATCCTGTAACCTGTCACCACTACCTAGTTTCTGACCATTTTCATCATCCTCAAAGGAAACTTCTAACTCGTTAAATTGGTCATGCCTCATTCTTCCTTTCTCCCAGCCCCTCGCAGTAGTAATTTGATAGCTCTGTACATTTTCCTATTCTGGTTGTTTCATATAAGCAGAATCCTACAGGATGTGATCTTTTGTGTCTGGCCTTTTTTGCTTATCATAATGTTCTTGAGATTCACCCATGTTGAAGCATATATCAGTATTCCATTCCCTGTTAGCACTGAAAGTTATTCCAGAGTACAGAGATACCACCTCCTTTATATGAACATTATAGAAACATGTCTTTTATCTGTCAGTTGATGGACATTCAGGTTGTTTCCACTTTGGACTGTTGTGAATAGAGGTTCTATAAAAATTCATTTACAAGTTCTTACATGGACACATTAATATTTCACGTGCACATTTGTCTAGATTGGAAATGCTGGGTCTGTGCTAAGTATGCTTAACCTTTTAAAGAAGTGCTAAACTATTTTGCAAAGTAGCTGCACCATTTGATATTCCTGTAAACAGTGTGTGAAGTTTCAGTTTGTCCACATCCTTGCCAGTATGTGTTATTTTCCACAGAAAAATAATTCCAGTCATCCAAGCAGATGGGAAATGGTATTTCACTGAGGTTTTGATCTAAATTTCCCTAATTAATACTGACATTGAACATTTTTTTCTCATGTATTTATTGACCATTTATATGTTTTCTTTAAAGAAATGCTTATTTAAATTCTTTGCCCATTTTAAACTGGTTTCATGTATGGTGTTGAGTTGTAAGTATTGTTTGTATTTTCTAGGAACTTGTTCCTTATCAGCTGTATGATTTAAAATGTTCTTACACAGTGTGGGATGTGGTATTTCCACTCTCTTGATAATGTCCTTTGATGCGCAAAATTTTTTAATTTTAATAAAGTGCAGTTGATCTATTTTTCTTTTCTTGATAGCATATATAAGAAATTAATGACAAATCCAAGATCATGATGATTTACTCCTATGTTTTCTCCTAAGGAAACATAGGATTAGAGTGCTATGTAAACATAGATTCTATAGTTTTAGCGGTCATATTTAAAAATTTGATCAATTTTTATTTATCATTTATTTTTGTGTATTGCATGAAGTAAAGGTCCAAATTCATTCTCTTGCATGTGCTCAACAAATATTCCAGTTCCATTTTCCCCATTAGATAGTTCTGGCACTCTTGTTAGAAATCAGTTGTTCAAAGATACATGAATTTATTCTGGATTCTCAATAGTATTACATTTATCTATATATCTATCCCTTATGAAAATATCATACTGTTTTGATTACTGTATTTTTTTATAATTTTTGATATATGACATATAAACCCTCTAATATTGCTCCTCATTTTCAAGATTTTTAGAGCTATTTTAGGTTTATTACATTACATATAAATTCTAAAATCAGTTTTTCCATTTTGTCAAAAAAAACCCAAAGTTTTGTAATTTTGATTGGGATTGCATTGAATCTGTAGATAATTTTGGGAAATATTGTTATTTCAACAATATTAAATCTTCTATCCATGAGCATGGTATGTTTTCCATTTATTTATATCTTCTTTTCTTTCTTTCAGCCATATTATGTTCAGTGTGTGAATCTTCTACCTATTGGTTAAATTTATTTTATTCTTAAATATTTTATTCATCTTGATGCTATTATAAATGGAATTGTTTTCTTAATTTCCTTTTCAGATTTTTCATTTCCAGTGTATAGAAATACCACTGATTTTTGTGTTGATTATATAACTTCTTTTAAATTCATACTTTAGAAGTTGTGAATTTTTAAGGATTTTCACTATATAAGGTCATGTCATTGCTGTTTATGCTTTTGATATATCTAATAAACTATTGACAAATACAAGATATTAAAGATTTACTCCTAGGTTTTCTTTTAATGAAGCTGTGTATATAAATATATATGTATTATATCTGTATTTAGACATATATGGCCTATATTATACACGTATGAACTACAGAAAATAAAATGAAAGAAAAAGATAAAGCAAGAACGAAGAAGAGAAAGCATCGTCTACTATTGGTATTCATGCAATTTTTTACAGTATCAGAAATACTCCATTTCCATATTCTATATGTTCAGAGATTATCTACTTTTGACCTCACCAAATAAATTTTATACCCCTAAAGGCAAGAGCCATAACTTTTTTATTTTTCCTCTACTCTTCTCTAATGCACTCACTCCAAACATAAACATGTGTATATACACACACATCATGATCTGTGACGTGTGGTGGACTTCTGATGTTTTACATGAGTTTAGAGTCTAACATAAGCACTTGATAATTTGGGTCTTCATTTTCTTTCAATATGATGAGAGAAATGTTAAATGCCCTTGGCGTACAGAACTCACCTGCTACATTAATGACTATCGAGTGACTTTCCAATA
Source organism: Solenodon paradoxus (assembly GCA_004363575.1). Classification (NCBI taxonomy): domain Eukaryota; kingdom Metazoa; phylum Chordata; class Mammalia; order Eulipotyphla; family Solenodontidae; genus Solenodon; species Solenodon paradoxus. The sequence goes on along the minus strand of RJWH01002084.1, from coordinate 158,746 downwards.
TCCTGGTTGTAAGATTCAGAGAACAGCGATATGATCCACTGTCACTAACAAGCACTTTGTCAAGATGCAGAATAAAAATGGAAGCATTACTCCTTTCTTCCCAATTTGTGTGTTTCTTAAGTCTATCCTCAGAATTTAAACACGTTTTTCCTTCAATCTTGCACCAGGTCACATTCGGTCTCTTAGCACAGTATTTCACAGGGCATTCCAGGCGAACTTTGTCCCCCACTGAAACATGTATGGAATGTCTCTTAACGTAAAGTTGTTCTTTGCAAGATTTGTCTCCTAAGAGATGAAAACAAAATTAAAGTCAAATCTGTTCTAGGAAGACCAGATATGTGTTACGTCAACAGTTTCTACCAGACTTCTCAAGTATGCTTCTCCAATGTCTCAGATAACATTTTTTAGCAATCGGTCCTCACTAGCAGAGTGCCTGGCACATATTACATACAGGTTGAAAAATTAAGTAGTTAATGTTCTCAGTTGTCCAATAATTTCCCCAACTTTCAAAATGACTTCTATTTTTACTGTAACAAAATAATGTTTTATTTATTTTATAACTACTCCAATAGGTAGCAAATGATAACAATTTTTGTCAGTTATTTATTATATTGCAGGGATTGTTTGAAACTCATTAAATGTTTTAACTCATTTAATCCTTACAACAAAATTTATGTTATTAGGAACCTTATTTACAGATAAGGGAATGGAAATAATAAAGAACTTGCCTAAAGTCATATGCTAATAACTTAGAGAATCAAGATTTAAACTTATACTAGAATCTATTAGTCTGCAATTGATTAGTATTCTCTTTGCTCTGTTTCTTGGACAGTAACCAAGTTTTATGTTACTAGCTCTGATATATTCCAATAAGTAGGAGAGAGGAATTTTTTGTAGACAGCTATTTCCTATAAAACCTGGCATTAGAAAAATTTTTACTGGTTTTTCAGTGGCTTTATTGTCAACGTGCCATTTTTCATGACTTTTTTCCATGTAGGAGACATGCAACTCAAGATGACTATCTGAAGATAGGATGTCTTAAAATAATATGAATTTTTTTTCTGTTTTCTCTAATGAGATTAAGAGCAGAGATCCAGTCTTTTCTGAAGTTCTGTCTCCCTTTGTTTTGGTGAGGAGGGCTTTTTCCTAGAAACAGATTTCTATATCTTCTTTGAACCTCTGGTTAGTAATTGTCAGCTGTATATAAAATCTGAAGCACAGAAAATAAAATTATTCTCTATATCATTGAATAAATTCTGTTACCCTTAACTTATGAAAATATTTACCCGGTAATCTCAACATCCAGGAAAGAACTGAGAGCCCACATGCAAGAAAAGGAAATCTTTTCTAAGTGAACAAAATAGCAGATAAAGCAAAATCCAAAATTTATCTTATTTAAACATGATTTGTAAAATTTTATTATCACTACCCCCAGCCCAAAGTGCAAAATTGTGTTATGTAATAGAGTAGTTTCTCATAAAGATAAGATTAAATTAACAATAAAACTTTAAATTGTGTTTAATATCATCCATTTTTAGAGACACAAAAGTGTTGAATCTGTTTTGCAAAGAATGTCATCAGGAATGATTTGGCCTACAAAAAATGTTTTGGCCTCCACCGGGCATACTTTAATTACTTAGAATGTACATTTATATGGAATTATTTATTCTCTGATAATTGCTCTTTGGGGATTCATACATAAAAGAGCATGAGAAATGGTACAATTCACAATAATCATTTAATCTTTTGCATCAATTATATCATGAGTGAATATAAATCATAGGCTATTCTACAACAGAAGTGATTGGTGAAACAAAAATAATTATAACCAATAATCCATTAAGTTGAACACTTTGTAGTGATGTATATCTTTTGATTTTTTCAATAGTTATGGATAAACATGTACTCATAAGAGTGTTTTCTCTTTGATTGTATGGCATTTCCATTCTCAATTTTTTGAGGAGTCTCCAAATGGCTTTCCATAAAGGTTGGATCAACTTAAATACCCACCAACAGTGAATAAGTGCTCCCTTTTTTCCACGTCCTTGCCAACATTTATTCTTTCCATTCTTTTGGATAATAGCCATTCTCACAGGTGTGAGGTGATATCCCACTGTTGTTTTGATTTGCATATGCCACTTTTGGGTAGTTATTCAAAAAAACCACAAACACTAATTCTCAGTGACATATGTACCCCTATATTTATTTCAGCCCTCTTCACAATAGCCAAGAACTGGAAACTACCTAAGTACCCATTGTCAAATGAATGAATAAAGAAGATGTGGGATATACACACAATAGAATACTCCACAGCTTTAAAAAATAAAAAAGAAGAATTCCTGTCATTTGGGAAAATATAGATGGAACTCTAGGGTATGATGCTAAGTTAAATAAGTTAAAAGGGGAAAGACAATACTGGATGATCTGACTTACATGTAGAACATAAAGAAACAAAGCAACTGAACAGACAAAACAAAGCCCTATCCTTAGACATTGAGAATAGAACTAAGGTTACTAGAAGGAAAGGAGATGGAGGACTGGGAGTAAGTGTTGGGAGGTCCAATGGACAATGGTGAAGGACTTTTGTTAATTCGATTGTGGGCATGTTGTTTTGTCATGTATTTGACAAATAAGTGAACCTGCACTAATGAGCTTTTGTTATTTTGCAAATTGATGTTACCTCAAAACATATTTCTTAAGAGTGTTTTCTCTTTGAGTTCCCTTTTCTTCAGTTTCATAATACTTTCTTGAAAGCTCTGTCTTGCCTTATTTTGAAGTACCTTTTCAGCAGTATATATATATGTTCCACACCCTTTATTAATTTATTTCAATAATCTTCAAGCAATCATTGAATAGATTATTTGTTAACAGAGCCATAGTATTATAGGTTACAATGACCTAAACCTAACTGAGATTATAGTCTCAACGCTCTTTTAAAGACAAAGAAGGTTAAGGGCTAGTCAGATGTTGAACTGGGGACAATTTTGGTCCTCATTCCACATAGTGCTCTGCTTAACATAATGTCTCACTTTATTTCCATGTCCTTGCCAGTCTATTTTCACTTTTAGCTATTTTCTAATACCTACATTAATGGCTCACTATAATTTCTACTCTCATCTCAGAAATAATTGAAACCTAGTGGGTTCTTAAGAGTCAGGCTGAGACAAGGAAGCTGCAGAGAACTTTTAGAACTTCTGAAGATTTGTATATTTATAAATGCTGTGAGACTTCAAATAAGCTCACTTTAAACCTTCCTGATTCAGTTGTTCCCAAAAAATCAGAATAAAAATGAAAGCAAATCAAAAGTTAAGTAATGAGGATGAGGTTTTCAAAAAAATTGAAGAGAAAGGGTAATGCAATTTACCAAAGGAAATACATAACACTGTAACACCTGAATGTGGTTAGACTTATGGGGAGGAAGCAACGAGGCAAGAGGCAGAAAGGACAAGTGACACCTGCGTCTAGAAGTCTATTCCTCTCCTTGAAGTTAACAGACTAGCTCAACCTCCTAACTTCTTTTCGTTTACTTGGATAAGGTAATATTCCTTCATGGGCCCGGTCACTCTGTGCCAAGTTGTGAAAAGTGTGAAATGCATGAAACTGTAACAAATACAATGAAAATGACAAGATAATTATAGACATAGACCTTCTCATCTTAAAGGAGCATATCATTTAATTGGAGAGACAAGATTAATCAATAATGAGGCTACTTTTCTGAAATAAATTTACTATACTACTCTTTTTTGTTTTCAAGTTTACCTGAGCTGAAGGACCTTGTAAGCTCGCTGTTGGGGGAAAAGAACTGACAAGACAGGATGCCTCCCTTCAAGGGCTGGCATTGAATGAGAAATAAATAGGGTTGACAAATGGGAGAATGAAACAACACTACAAAGAGAAATGAACTTTGCATGGCGTGCAGAGGATTCACTCTGGCAGGCACAGTGGAAAGGTGATACATGATGATTGGAACCTCAGTGTATGACTGGCTCTTTGACAGCAGGAGCAGTAAATGGGACAGAGGATATTTTAAGATTGAGGAAATGAAAGAACAAAGGTAGAGAGGCGAAGAATCTCAAGGCTGATTCAGGGAACTGAAACACATTTGGGTCATGGTTTTTGGAACCTGTGACATAGAAACAAGTAACTGTTGTAGACAAAATGGAACTTTAGGTGGGAGAAGTTTAAACTTTTCTTCTTCACCGTGAGAAGATACAGAGTTTGATTCTTTTGGGATATACAAATAATTGTGTGTGTGTATGTGTGCATGTGTGTGTCTATGAATATGTGTGTATGTGTATATGTGTGTATATATATATGTGTGTGTATATACATGTGTGTATATGTATGCCAAAAATGAGAATATTCACTTGAATACAGTTGCTCAATTGGTACCACATTATGTGACTTTGCCATAGCTACCCTGTCTCACCAGCCCTCAATTTCTCTAAAAGAAGATTAAAGGATTGTTCTATAAAAATAGGAAAATTCCTATACATAAGCACATAACACAATTTCACTTCCCTCAGAAGTGTGACCACTTTAAGTCGGTCTGTCACATCATGTCACCTTTCACTTAGCCACTGGGTTGTTACCCAGCGCTAGGAGCACAGCTGAAAATCTTCCTCGTTACAACATTCTACGAGTGGATGCTTGAGAGCAGTGCAGAAGGTGGGTTAGGAGTAGAGAAGAAGCTAGCTCTCAGTTCGGGCTTCATCACTGAATTGCAGTCGGAATCATGGAGACATCAGTATGGTTCCTGCAGATTCTTGTCAACATTATGAGGGCCATTGACTGTCACACTGGCTGGCACATGGTTCTTGAATACAAGAATGTACAGATGAATGCTGGCTGGCTGACAGGCATTGGAAGCCATCGAGAGTACACCTCTTTGCATAAAGAAGGTATTGCACTTCTTATCTCTCTGAGACTGACATTTGTACAGCAGGAGGGCTGCATGAGTTCAAAGACACAAAACTAATTTTCCATTTGACAGCCACATTGACACCTTGCTACTGTCCTAAGCAATGTATAATCATCTTATGACCCTCAGGACAGCCAAAGGTGCTCCCAAGAGTTTTGTCTTAACAAAGGAACATTTGTGAAAAAGGATGAAGATTATTGCTGCTTTTGCCTAGAATTTACTGGCCAACATTAACTCCTGTCCTTTCTGCTGTTATTGTTCCTGCTTTTTTTCCACCAAACACTCGGATCTAGGGATAGTATTGATGCCAAAAATAATTAAGATAAATACATGCAATGAAAGGATGGAAACCTGTACTCTCATATAATAAAAGATTCTTTTGAAAGTCACTACAGGTATGGAAAGCTCCTCATTTTTAAAATTCTTGTGGAAAACCACTACTATTTCATTTCCTTATGTATAGTCCATGAACAGGGTTACTTAACATATTTGACATTCATAGTGAACTTCTAGAGATTCCTTCCTCTGTATGGAAAATTATTCTCAGAAATAATCATGAAATGACACAAACAATAAAGTGGCCTGAAAAGAAACCTAGATGATCCATATTTTCTCTTGTTGAATTTCACATAAAAAAAACCATGCCAATTAAAATTATTTGAAAAATAATCTCCATACAAAAAAAAAAAGAAAATACACAACTCTTCATTCTTTAATTTATATATTTACTTAAATAGTATGAATGTCTACCTTTTAGTCACAGTCTGACACAGTGGTCTACATAAATAATTTTACAATAACAAGAGAATTACATTCAAATTGAAATTCTGCAAAGGACACAATTTAGGTGACAGCTAAATTGCACCACTAATGTAAAGTTTTATTTTTTGACTCACCCTTTAATTTTAAAACAGCTAACACTCAAGAGAATATACCTCAATGGGAAAGTTACTAATCCATAAAACATTTCATGTAAGAACTAAAGAAAGCATTATGCCTCACAGTTTGAACTATTTCAATATTTTAAATGTCAAATAAATAAATGTTCAAAATGATTGCATGGAATGAAATCACATTCTGATCCTTTGTCTTTAAATAAAATCACAGTGGAATTGTTTATTTTAAATCTACTTTGTAAATTAAGGAATATGTAGGTAGTATCGCAGGGATTAGAGACATAAACCAGGGAACAAACTTGGAAGATTCTGAACAGCATAAATTTACACTTGAAATGAACACACATAGCTGAATTTGCATTTGCTCATGGCCAAACTGTAACGGAGAACTTCTTTGTGCTACTTTCCTGTAGAATGGAAGGCTACTATGGAGGAAATACTAATATCATGCTGATTTGAAGGTCACATGCATATTATCTAAACTGAGCAATAAACAGTAATTTAGAACTAAGACCAAAAATATTTTCAAGGAAGGAGTATTTTATCACTGATATTACTCATAATTGTTAGCAGATGGTGATATTAAATGCAGGCCAATTTTTTTGTTTTTAAATTCTGTGCTCTCCCTTAAGTGCACCCCTTACCACCCACACTCAGGGTTGTGATATCCCAATGTTCTGACTATTTAGTCATGTGAAAGCTTCTACAGCAAACGGCATGTAGAAAGAGGCTTAAATCACTTCGCGAATTTCTGATCAGACTTTTTTTCCTCCGGAGAGGAACAAGATACAATCTCTAGGAGCTGTCAAATCTCCAAGGAGAGGGTCCTCTTATCCCTTAGAACAGATCCCTTAGATTAGGGGGTCCTAATCAAAAAAGGCTTCATGGAGGAAGTTGAGTCTCCTCCTTCCCAGAACTCTGCCCTGGGGCAAAGCTGGTCTTTCCTTAGCAGAATCAAATGCCTTCATTATCTAATGACATAAGCAAGAACCTGGCAATCATCTTGGTTCCTTCCCCTTTACTGACCTATTCTGTCAGTCACGGCGAAGTCAATTCAGTGTCCAAAATATCTTTCTAATTTCCTGCCATGCTGTTGATTTAATGTGGCTGTCAATCTTGTTCCTGTGGTCTATCGCCACAGCCCACTGCCGTCCTTCTGCCTTCTAAACTCAGCCTTGCTTCCCACTGTGCCAATCATTCTCCACATCACTGTTCACATTCTTCAAACAAAAATCTAATAAGCTTTTTATTTTTTTGCTTTAAACACTTCAAAGACTCTTCACTGTCTACAGGAAAATATCCAGATGTTATCAATGGCATTGAGCCCCTGCCTCCTTGTGCGATCTCAGCCCACCCCACCCCCCACCCACCCTGTACTCCAGCAACCCACACCTACCTGATTTCCCCTGGGTGAATGCCTCCCGCTACTTTCTGTGACATGCAGCACTCTACTACAATAAATACGGGCTCTCTGTTTTCTTGTCTGAGTTATGACCTCCTTTTTGGGATGGTCCTTGTTCTACAGGAGGAGATGACCTCAGAAAACGTATGAAAGTGAGAAAGTGTTATAAACACCGAGAGAGAGCTTCACAGAGAGAAATGTCCTATTCATAACACTAACTCATCCTCTCTGTGCACTAAGAGTTCAGAGCATCTACAGCTGAATACTGAGAGATGGGGGCTAAAAGCACCGTGGTAGAGAATGCATGCACCTCAACCTATCCCGTAGTGGTTAAGTTATAACCACTAAAGAAAAACTAGACCTTTCAAGCAACCCTGTGGGAAGACTTGATTTCTAGCCACTCAAGGGTAAATCTTTAAAACATTTAACCAGTGACACTCCATGAACATCGAGAGAGCAGGATTAGCTAGCCAGGAAGAAGAACTAGCCACAAACACGCGCATGGTTTGATATCTTCCACCTGAACAAGTGTGTGTGTGCAGGTGCAAATGCCATCAGCAGGTGAAGAGAGCTTGTAATTTGGGAGATCTGCTAGCTAATTCCAGAGGAAAGCAGTTCATGATTATGATTCTTATGTGAAATGCAATTGTCTTATTTTTAAAACCCATATGCCTGGATTAAACTATTATCATAAGAAAAATCTTACCTGTGCTCCTCTAGCTCTCCACTGAAAATTTCTTACCTATTTAGCAAAGATTAAAATGATTACATGGAAAGAAAGAAATGCATGCAAACTGTCTAAATTTGAGCCAAGAGAGTAATGGATTTGAACTTAGAAATATAAGCAAATGACTTTTGAAAAACTAAAATGATTACAAAAGGTACATAGACCAATCATTTTCTAAGACATCAGTCAAAATCTCGGCTTCCATCAGAATACACTATGATAGACCCATGACAAACAAACGAAGACTTCAGACAGTGGTGGGGAGGCTGTAGAGGAGAGATGTCTTCAGACTCAGGAGGAAAAAGGACACAGAGAATGCTGCTGGTACAACCTGACTTACTTTAGAGAGCTGGGGTGCTGGAGGGGAGAGGAGACACGGGGACCACCAGGGAAAGAAAACAAGCACCTCTTCTCTTGTAGGTTGATGTGAGTTTAGGGGTCCCACAAGTCAGCGGCTTGAACATAGTCGATTCCCATCTACGTAATGTAATGGCTGCCACATCATCAAAGTTTGTAGAAGTATATTCACCTGGATTATCTTTGGGGGATCAGACGCAAAGCATCAGCTGATGCCAAAGCACATGGCATATTCCTTTGATAAGTTATCTGGCAAAGGCTGGCAGAATCAGAATTGTGGTGACCTGAGACTTAAGCTCAGTCCGTACTGTGAGGTAAAAGATATTTATAAGCCTCTTCCTGACAAACAACAGGTAATGGACCATAGCTATCAGATACAGAAGCAGTATGAATTAATAGTGTTTTTGCTTCTCTGTAGATATTGTCTGCAAATAGCAGCGATAGTCACCCCCTCCCTGTTTAAATAGAAACAGGCACAGAGATTCACACAACAAAGTCCCTTGAGCAAAAATGGAACTGGAAAGAATTAACTTCACACCAAGAATACACATGGTAGGGATATTGTTCCCTTTACTTAAAAAATAAAGACAACAATGCAATAAAAATTGAGATAATTTTTACAACCATTTCCTATTGTGATTTCCTCTTTAAAATCTTACAATGGTATGTGAAAACTTTTAAGTTTGTTTTCACGTAGTATTTATTTAGTACACTTTGAAGCAACGTCTTTTAGGTCTAGAATTTCTCAGTATGTGTTATGACACTATTTGGGGGAAAACTGGAAGACTGTCTTTTCAATCTAGTTGGATTGAGCAATTTAAGACTTTAATCCATGTGTCTCTGGGTTTTATCTAGTTTGGGATAATTTTGCAATAATTTTGTCTTGAAACAATCATTCTAGTATTTGCCACAGCTTTGTCTAACAGAAAAGCTTACAGAGTAGCTTTGTCATTCCATCTCCTCGAGATGTCAAAGACTAAGACAAGCAGAAAGCTTTAGAAAAAGCAGATGGGCTAGCATATGGATAATTTGGGGAGTCACCACAGAATCACTGATCACATCCTCTGCCACTTGCCCAAAGTCATGCTGTATCTCACCACTATCAAAATGTTATTGATCCAATGTATCCTGGTAGAGTAGTGGTAAGTCAGCTACCTCTGACTGAGCATAGTCCACATACATTCCAAGGACCTGGGTTCACGTCCCAGGGCTAGAGGAAACAACCAACGTGAACAACTAAATAAAAATAAATAAATGCTTCCTCTTCCTCCCTCTCTGCCTGCCTGCTCACCTTCATGCCTGTCTGCACCTTTCCTATAAAAAATAATGTGATTGATCCATCCTAGATTCTCCCAATTAGAGGAAAATATGGCATATTTTTGAGGTCTCATTATGTGCTACACACTTAGGTACCATACGTATACTGTTCCATTTGCTCCTCATAACAATTTCATGAGGTATTTACTACTATCTTTATTTTGAGTGGCAGACATCAAGTTTTAGAGAAACTAAAACAATTACTCAAAGGCACCAGCCAGCAAGAGTCAGGACCAGGACTTAAATCCAGGGTTGGCTAATGCCAGAGCACAGGTTTTTACCTGGCAGGGTAGATGTGGAAATAAATAAGAAGATAAAGGAAAGATTCTTAACACTATGCTTGACACATAATAATCAACAATAAATGCCAGGTTTTATTATTGCTTGGATAGGATGAATTTTGGGATGTGACTCGGCAGCAGAATAACTGTCCAAGGTCACCCACCTGTAGGTGGCAGGTACAAGATGGAAACTTACTCTGAACAGTGATCCCAATTGTGCTTAAATGAAGATGAGATCATGCATAATGACAGGTATATACATCAGGCAAACAAACTAGAGATAGAAAAGGCAGCATATCCCATAGAAAAATGTTCTTTGACATGAGAGATTAAATCTTATAGAATCATGCTTAACAAGCAAGACCAGTCTTGGTTAAAATTAGGAAGTATTTGTCTTTAGATATTTTTCCAAGCTTTCTCTCAATACTTCTTCATTGCAGCTCTACCAAATGACAAATGTCCTCTTGCTGTTCTACCCTACTGATCACTGTCTTTGTCTCCACAGGCCAAAAGAATTGCCTGTGCTTTATTCATTTATAGTCTTGCCTCCTCTTGGTGACAAGGATGAGTATCTAGGGAAGCATTCATTGGCCAACCTATAGGTATCTTTCTAGAGTTGCCAGAGTTTGTAGTCAATTTGTGAGTATTAAGGAACAATGATTCACATGGACGATTTAGAGCGTAGTTCTGACTAGGAAAGACTTTGACTGCCTATGCTTCTGAAATGCTGGTCCTCCATCTTGGTCACATTGCCTTCAAGAATAAAAGCAGAGCAGGAAAAGCTGAGAGCACACCTCACAAATTGTGAATAAGAAGCTGTGGAGAATTTAGTACTTTATTAGAAACCAATATGCATATTTCTAAATCTTGCCTTCAGTGATAGTGGTTGTTTGGGTTATTTATGATAGCAGTTATATATGAGAGTAAGTGTGGGTTATGTGATTTTGGAAAGACACAAGGAAGCTCATTTCAACTTCTTCCCATCTATGTCCTCACCTTCTAGTAGGAGAAGACCATGTTCTGTTACAGAGGTCACACTGAGATTCATTAGCATTCAAAGCCCTGGAAGATACTCAACAATATCGATATAAGCAGAAATTGCTAATTGTCCACCAACATTACATATCTTCTAATACTGTAAAGGGGAATGAAATGGCACCAGGACCACCCAACGAGAAACTAAATGTCCCAGGCTTCCTTGCACCCACCTCAGGATAATGAACTGTTTGTGATCTATGCAAGTTCCAAACCTCAAATTCCCACCTTTAGATTCTGGACTTTACTAAAGTACACCCTAAAGGTGTCAACAGGCACATTTCTTCATAGAGATAAACTTGCCCATCAGAAACTATAACGATGAGAAGATACCAAAAGGTGGAAAATAGTGAACTTATTCTGAAGGAATGGGGACTATTAGAAAAGCAAAGCTAATTACATAGGATACAGTAATTCACTGACACAATGAAATTCAAGTCACAGGACTCCCAAACAATATTATCAGATCTTAGTAACTGGAGATGATAGAAGACAGTGAGGTCAAGAGTTACTTAGACACGAATTTCCTCAATCTCAAATGACAGCTGTTCTCCTGCTCCTACATTAACAGAATTGTCAAGCTAACTCAAATTTGAATTAAATGGGGGTAAAAATATTACTTCAACTTGCCCAGCACTTACAATGCATGTGACAAAGTTCTGAGTGTCTTATGGGATTAATTCAATTACTACAACAGCTTGGTATCTAACATTATTATCGCTCCTGTTTTTTAGATAAGGAATCAACCAGAGAGGTTAGAGTCAGCTGGCAGGCTGACAGGCAGTCTACCTGTAAGTCCATTGGAAACTATGCCCATGTAAAGGATTCGGGAATTAAGCATATCAAAGGAAATCCCCAGGATATAAAGGTTAAGATGAATGTGATTTTAGGAAACAAAGTCATGAGGTCTGAGAGACACGTCACCAAACATTCCTTGTCACAAACTACATCCTTAATTTAATGCAAGTTGTGCTATAATCTACCAATAGCAATAATAACAGGCCTGACCAGTACTTTGCCCAAGGTTTTCTGGTTCATTTTCCAAATAATTTGATTTCCAGTATTTTGAGCTAAATATATTTTATTTATTCATTTAATTTTAGCTTTAAAAACTCAACTACCTTAAATAGTCATGTAAAGACTTCTCATTTATTTGAAGTTTGTGAGGGTTGCTTGGTGAAAAGCGTATTATCAAAAATACCATTAATATTTATCAAGCTTTCATGATACGTGTTTATTATGCTACAAACTTTGCTCCTACTTCAGCATGTACAACAGGCCCTTTGTGCGGGTGCAATTATTTTCTCTATTTCACAAGTGAGGAAAACAAGGATAAGAAAAGTAATCAAAGTCACCCAGCTAGGAAATGAACCCAACGTTAATACTCAAGACTGTTTTTGAGAATACATTGGAAAGAGGAATAGAATTGTGCCCCATTCCAAGCACTGAAAACTCTTGCTCTTCATTTCACCGAGAATAGTTTCTATATTCCTCCAACAGATAGGAATTCTATTCAATAATATTCTACTCCACTTGTAGTTATATGACTGGAGGGATGTAATAGAAAGTAAAGAATTCGGTCAATCATGTAAGCACCTCAAAGTATCGTACCCAATACTTACCAGCATAAAAATGCCTTGATGACTGAAGGCAATTTTCACTTTGCACATAGTTGCGTGGCATCATGGCTACCACGGAGATAGATGCCCAACACAACCTCAGAATTGCAAATAACATTCTCCAGAGTTTTAGTGACCATGTTATCCAATTTAAAACTACAACATGCTAATTGATAAAGGAATGAACATGTGTGGGTATCATGAGGGTATTTTAAAACAGATTTTTTAGAAAATCAAAAGCATTGCTATTTGCAGTCCTTCCGACGGTCCCGTGTCCACGTAAGGGAGTAAACGAACTCACCAGAAGCAAGAAACTGCCTTTTTTTTGACTACATAAAAAATGTTCATGTGTGACCCAACATCACCTGTGCAGAACCCAAGCTGTTTTTACGTCAAATGACATCTATGTAGGAAACCTCGCTTCAAAATAAAGAAGCAAATAACAGACTATTCCAATCCTGTAAGCATTTTCTTATTCAGGATTCTCAAGACATACATACCACTAAAGCAAGCAGGAAGATTTTATTTTTTCAACATAATTTGAAAGTGACCCCGAATCAGGTGTAACTCCAGTAATCCGACATCTATTCTACTGAGCTGAACACTCTTCTAACCTCGGTTTGGAAAGAACAGCTATTTATTCACTAGCACCATGGACTCCAGAGCACTTTGACTAGTAGTTGAGATAAATTTGTACTTAACTACACAACATCTGCCCGATTCTCTTTTTATACCATCCAGACAAGTTTTAAGAAAAGCAGTCATGATATGACTTGAAAATCACCTTCTTATTTGGTTTCTGTCCTATAATATCTTTTAGTACATGGTTATACCTACCATGATCCCTTTGACACAAACACCACATCCCACTAAGATTAACAAGGCAGCACATGGCCAGCAACATCCCCTAACAAATAAAACAAGAAATAATCTCAGTAGGTATCTTACCGCTGATACTCCAGATGCTCAGATGTGAGATTAGGAAGAAGCCCCCAAACAATTTCCTAACTCCAAGCATGACAGGTGATGTCTTCATTGCCTGTGCATAACAGGGATGGGAAAACTCCCATAGGAGACTTCCTTTCCTCACCTGAGTTTTTCAGGATTGGATCAGGTTATCTACTCCTGCAGCATCTGTGAAAGAAAGACAAGAGGGGAGGGGAAAAGGGCTGTAGGAAGAACCTGAACTGTTTTGAGAACAAAGTGAACAGAGAGACAACGCGAACTGTTCTGTGGTTTTTGCTTTAGTCAAGTTCGCTGTTCAGTTTCAAATGCTCTGATCTGCAAAGAAACTCAGTACTTGACTGCTTCTTCCGCTTACCAACCTTCGCTTCCCACATTGAGGTTTCTCTCATTCAGAGTTCAGTGACATGAGCAATCACACCTTAAAGAAATCTATATTATTGCAATCTTTAGGTTGAGATTTTAATCAACTCAAGGTCAGGAAATTTTTCATAAAAAGTACCCATGGCAAGAGTATATTTCTCTCTTTTCATGGTTTGTGACTATGAAACTCCTTTTATGTACATGATGTTAGATTTTTCTTCCCAAACATCAAGTCATAGTAAGATTAGAATGCTTATTGTTATTAAAACAATGGAGACTTGCCTGAGGTTATGGAGAAAATGAGTGACAGGAAGCAATTATCCAAGAGATGAGGGAAGGTCAACTGTCTTTAATCTGTAGATAAAAATCAGTGGAACAAAATTAATGTTGGCATTGGCTATATGTTCTCTAACTAATAAAGTTCCAAGCTAACAGATACCTTGAATATCAATGAAAGGAAACTTCCATTTTCAAATTCTTCATGTGGTTATGGTCTGGATTAAATAGAATAGAAACAAGAAAGGAAGAGGTGGAAAAATCTGAGATGAGTTAGATCAGGTTTGACATGGGACTGTTTTCTCCAAAGCCATTAAAAAATCATGAGCTTAGCTCATAACTTGTAGAAACTAGTTAAATTTGCCCATTTGAGTTTCCAATGAGAAATCTAGATTTGTGACCTCTGTGGTTATTGATAGAAACTGATTTTGTAAATCATTCTCTCAGAGGCTGGTTATTTTCTTCCAAGGACAAATTTCAATGGTTTTAAGCACGTAAGGTTAAAAAATAGATAGCATGTGTTCACTGAATAAATAGAAATTGTAGAATGGTTAAAGCCACAGCAATGAATGAGTCACCGTTTCTGATTTTAATGAGCTCTATCAATTAGTACTGTTATGTTTTTTCATATCAGCTTCTAGGGTTGGGACTTAATATTCATGCATTTCAGCCACCACAGCTTACTCTACAGAGTATATATAGTGTATATATATATATATATATATATATATGTATATATATACTATACATAGAGCAAGTGTGCAGTTTCTTCAAACTCCCATCACTTATCAAGTAAACATCCTCAGAAATATTTATGTGCCATTTGCACAGCCCTCTCTCCCCAAGTTCAAGGTGAAGTACAGACTTCCTGTGGCAGCTGAGTCATGACTCTGTGCCTTTAAAATGGTCCCAGAGGAGAGAAGTCACAAACCATAAGCCAAGGATCTCAGGATATTGTCTCAAAACAGAGAAAAGTCATATAAAGTTCATCTCAGCATTAAAACCCTTGCAATTCACTATTTTAAAGATTTTCTTTATAGTTGGATACAATTCAGAAAAAAATTCGAGGTAATATCTCACATGTTAAAAAGATACCTATTTTGTTGTTTTCATCAACACACTTGACCCTTTATCTTTCTACAGCTGGAGTCCTGCAAACCCACTCCCTCAGAACCTGACTCCTGTCTTTCTTCTAGTAAAGAAGATTTGGAAGAAGTCTGACTTGGGTTTGTTAGCTCAGTAGCAAATTCATTTTGTTCTAGATGTATACCTCACCTAGTAATTAAGCTTCTGTCATGACTGTTGTCCCATCATAATCAGGTACTTTTGATCAGAAAATTGTAATTTTCATTTCAGTATAAAAATTGAAAGAATTTACTACACTCTTAAAAGGACCTGCACTGGTTTTGGTTTTGGTTTTTTTTGTTGTTATTTTGTTTTGTTTTTTTGATTTTTACCCCTAGTCTTAGGTCTCAAACCCTATCCTTGGTCTGCACTTTAGCTGCCTCTGCTGCCTGCTGTATTTTAGAAACAATTTTAAAACATGAACTTGTCTCTAATTTTATGATGAGAAAATGTAAGATAAGATGTGGTATCTTAAAATTCATTTTACAAATATCTCCTGAGCGACTGAAGGACAAATACTTCAGTTCCCTTACAGATTCAGTTGCTTTCACAAATTATAAAGTAACTATACTTTCTCTAATATATTTGCCCCAGGATGATCAAGAAAAAAAACAGCAACCACAAAGCAAGATGCAAGGATTAGAGAGTTGGGAATAAGATCAGAACCGTAAACTTCATCAAAGAAAATATAACAATACGTTCCCTGACAGTGGCCTTAGGGAGGAGGTCTTTGGGAACTTGACTCCAGTGGTAAGGGAAACAAAAATAAATGGGACTACATCACACTTTAAAGCTTCTGCACAGCTAAAGAAACTCATCAAAATGAAGACACACCCTACCGAGTGGAGAAGATGTTTTCACATCATACAACTGACAGTGGCTAGTATCTAGAAAGAACTTATAAAAGTCAGTAACAGAAAAGCAAACAATTCAATCAAAAATGGATAGAAGGTTTGACTAGATATTTCACCAAATAAGATGCACAGATGGTCAACGGTCACATTAAAAAAAGGTATTACTCATCTCTTGTTATTAGGGACAATGCAAATCAAAACAATGAGATGTCATCTCACACCTGTGAGACTGGCTACTATCCAAAAAACTAGAAACAAGTGTTGGCACAGATGCAGAGAAGAGAAACCTTATACATTGTTGGTGGTAGTATAAACAGTACAGCTGCTATGGAAAACAGTGTAGAGATTCCTCAAAAAAACTGAACACCCTAGTGATTCATATGTTAAGTCTGCAGCTCTGAATGACATAGTCCACCCAAGGACCTGGGTTCACAGCATGGAGTAAGAGAACAACCAACGTGAACAACTAAATGAATGGATAAATGTTTCTTTCTTGTTCTTTCTGCCTGCCTACTTGCCTTCATTCCTACCTGTACATCTAATAATAATATTGTGTTATAAATTAAAGTTATCGCAATAAAAAATGTAAAACAAAAAATTCAAGTATTAATGTAATGTCATATTAAACTGAAATAATTCTTATATCTATAGTGTTAAAATCATTGGTGTCTGTTACTATCAAAATGAATCTGATTGACATTTAAAGACACTTTCTGGCATCTTAAACAATGCAGTACCTTAAAGAGGTCCTGCCACTGACATTAGACAACATCAACCCACATGGATGAATCTTGATTCTGAATTTTTTTACATTCCCCCCCCCAATACTCCCTAACTTCTGCCACAAAGGTAGTCTTTTTTAGTCATCTGCTTGGTTTCTCCTCAACAATGCTCTTGGTAGCAATGGTTTCTACATATGACTGTACTTTTAGAGTCAAACTGGCTACTTTTATTAACTAGGTAAGATTTCTGGATTCCATTCACATTCATCGAATGATTATCACACAGGATCGAGGCCAAGCATCCTGATTTTAAAGAAATTTCCCAAGGTGATTCTGATACAACTGATTTGAATGAGTATTGGAAAGCCAATAATGAATCGGTGGGGGCGGGGGCATAGACTTTTGAGTTACAAGAGACATGGTGCTAAATTTTTGCTAATCACTAGCTACAAATTTTTTATTCATTTACTAGACTCCTAAGGTCTGTGGTAGACATAGAGACACAAACCTTCTTTAAGGGTGGATGTGCCGCTATTGGCTGCAAGGAATAATGTCAGCAGACAGTTTCTGGTTCAAAACACTCCATTGATATGCACTTGGTCCAAGGTCATGCTTTTCCATGACAACCAGCATGCAGAGATAGACCAAGGAGTGGGCTGACCATTTAGGCTTCACAGGGGATGTTGATGGACGGTATTGACCCACAGCTCCTGGTTGAGTCAGTCAAGATTAGGTCAGGTCTAAATCAGCTTGTCTTCTTCCTCTATCCAACCTTGCTTTTACCTCTTTCCTTTCACACATGTCGATCCCTACTATGCCTCAGTGTCTGCTTCCAGAGAACCAAATCGACTCCACATCTCAATTTCCTGATCTACAGAACACAGATGATAATGATATCTATCTCTTATGTTGGTTAACTGAGGTTATATACACCAAGTGATGAGTAAATTGCATCTAGACTTATTCCTGAACCAAACATGGGCATTTATTTGGACAATATGGGCACCAGGAAGACCTAAATTAAAAAGTCAGAAAATAATATGGTAGAATAAGTCAAAATGTTTCATTTGCTAATTCATTTGCTGCATTGAGATCAAGACTTTTGAGTTAAGTACCCTAACAAAGTTTTTACTGGCACAGAAAAGGAGCAAATTAAAGATGATCTGAATTCAAAAAATGATTTGTCAGGAGGGATCCATCACGCAAGAAGATTTCAGAAGTAAAGGGCAGAAAGGATTAGAGGCCTGAAGTCAAGACTTCTAAAAAAAAGTTGGGGGACTGTGTCTCAGAGAAAGGGTTCTAACCTTTCCAAAAGGCTGGAAGGGGTAGAAGCAGACAAGGCATGAGGCACGGTGGGGACTAGAAAGGTTAAAAGACCAGAGGCATGGCACCCACCTGAGATAGATGAGGATACTGACCTGATGCTTAACTCCCTGCTTTGGCTCTTTCAACCATCCTATTGGGGAGAGGACCGATCCCATATTGTGAGGTGGATTGAGTTGGTCCCAAAAAACAGCGTAAAATGGTCTCAACCTTAAAAATTAAGACTGAAAATGCTTCGGGGGGAAAAAAATCCTTGCAATAATGAAATGTATATGTAGAGAACACCAAATAATGAGACCGTCGTTCTCATTTCCCTATTAGTCAACCTGAAATGTATTCTGGTCCCACCATTAACTAACTTTGTTTCCTTAGATAAGTTACTTAAGTTTGAATCCATTATCTCTTTGAGTATCATTATTCCATCTATAAAGCAGGAATAATATCTACCTGAAAGTATTATGACTTCAATAAGTGACATAAAATATGATATATTTCAAGTTAATGTGCATGAACACACTACAGTATCCAGCACAAGACCAGGATCCTGATAAATTCATTTCCCTTTCTTTTCTCCCCCTCAGACTAAAAAATTAGGAAGTTATTATGTCTTGTCATTGATCCATGAACAGAGAGAGATCTCACTTCTCCTAACTCTTATGCACCTGGGTATACAAATATTTGCATGTGTTGTTGTGTATTTACCTCATTGTGCTCTTCATGAAATCAGCTTTCAGATGCATCTCTGCTTTGCCAATTATTTTAGGTTTTCCTTTGGGAATTGTACATACTTTATGTGTTTGTTAGCTTGAAATTCCATTCAAATGTGAGGGTCTGAAGTCATAAACTTGTTCTAGCAGGAGACACAAGGCATGTTACACAGGAAAGAAGGGTGGCATGTCTTGTAGGTTTCCAACTTGAGGGGATGTAAGTGGCCAAACGCCCCAGATTCTTCTCTCTGAAATTCACCACCCGTTTGGACCATGAAGGCATGTTTCCCAGCCAGTGACTGAATGAAACAAATATATCAAAGCAGATTCATTTCTCAGAGACACAGGACCCCCACAGTGACTGATTTTGGCTTAAGGACTCCCCTAGAGCTTTGCCAAACCTTTAGAGTACAGCGAAGAGCCACGCACTGCTCGTCCTCACTTGAGATCAAGCTTGATTTGAGGGTTAATAGTTCTCTCACTCTCTTATCTTCTCATGTTTTTCTCATAGGCATTTCTCCTCGTCACATCCTTGCACCTGTCATTCTGTGTTGGAGTCTGCTTTCTGGAAAACTCACACTGACATTAATTTTCCATGATTGTGACAATATTCCACATAACTTTTTATTCTGCTTTTGCGTGTCCCTATTTCAGGAAAAAAATCTATTTTATAGGAGCTAGAAAGGGATGAAAGCTAGTTAGTAGATAGAGCAGAATTAAATGAGTCAATTTGGGAGCAACTGCCCAACAGTCAAATCATAGTAAAAAATAGGTGTAGAAAACAGGCAGAAACAGGGAAAGTGCACGTTCTTTTAACTTTGTGTGTTTGTGCCACTGATAAAGCTATAGCCTCTTAGATGAATAACCTCGTTTACTCTGTAGTAATATGGGAACAGCACTGTCTTCCTTCACGAATGCTGTCAGCATCAGACGTGCCAAAGGGATAAATGCACTCTTTGAAATCTAGAATTCTGAGCAAAGGCATTTTTATTAACAAAGGTCATTCATTCTAAATATACTGCTATTGATACCAGCCTTCATGTTTGTCTTACTTTTGTATATATCACTTTTATCAAAACATATTCTCATGAACTTGATGTCATTTAGCCAAGATAGTACATTAATTTGGGGGAAAAAAAGTAAGTCAAGGTTTGTTTTGGTTTTTATGCCAGAGGGAGTGCAAATGTCTCTCTGAAGGAACACAGGTTAGGTAAATTGATTTTTGTCAATTCAAATATGTGGTATTTAACTTCGGTTTATACCCAATTCTTATACAGTTTTCTGAAAATATTGTTTTTGTGTATCTTTCTAAAAGTGTTCGTCATATTAACATACTTGTAACCATAGCATTTTACTTTTTCCCTTTGGTTTACCTGGCTAAACGGATGAGAGATTGCTTTTATTTGACTAAAACACATTAAAAGAGTGACTGTAAGTCCGAGCATAGTGGGAATTGCACCAAATGCCAAAAAATGAGTGGCTTTTTCTGAACTACTCTCCATATTGCTCACTGACCTTTGTCTCCATAGAATTCTCTTCTTGTTAATACGGCTCTATAACAAGAAAAAAACATGCAAAGAAGTTAGTAGTAATTCAAAGTAAAACCAAATGGGATTTGCTTTGAGTTAAGTCAAAGTAGGAGCATGGGAGAATTTTGTCCTGAAAAGAAACTGTGTAGATACATAAAGTAGACATATATCTCTCTAGTAGATGGAGTGAACAAGTATTATAAACCAGCATGTGACTACATGGACGTGTGAATACAGTATAACAACAAGTGAGCACGTCTACTAGACATGAGAACACCATGCCAGCAAGTGAGTGCATATACAGGTATGTGACTACAGTGTGCCGGCAGGTGAGTACATAAACCAGCATGTGGTCACAGAGCAGAGATCCAAGTGTACCACTCATTCCAGCTGGTCAGTAACGAGGAGCTCCAAAATGGGGAGTCCCAAGGCTGGGAGTCAGGGAATTCTGGGAATATCTGGTTGCCTTTCAGACAATACCTTGCTCAGAAGTGCTTCATATTTTAACGTCTGGTAGAGCCAGCCATCGTTAAAACTGACTACATTTTGGTCCTTTTTATCCCTTTAAATGCTAGCGGGAGTCAGTGTTAAGAAGCCTGAAGATTACACACCTAAACTGTCTGCCATGGTTGCTTCAAAGGAAACTCAGAGAGCTCAGGGGAGGCACATTCTCCAGGCCCTTTGAACAGATTTTGAGTTGTCCGCCCGGATGCCTTGTGGGAATGTTCTCCCTGACCTCCTCATGGGCTTTTCTCCAAGTGATTTAGCAAAAATACGCTCCAGTAGCATATGGAGAAATTGCTTGAAATAATATTCCTTCTTAAAATATTATTATTTATTCAGCCTTTTTTTTTTTTTTTTTTTTTGCTAAAGCATTAAGGTTTTTCCAAGCTTTCATAAAGATGAGCATTTTTGCTCTGCTGCATAGTGGATGATTTCCCAGAAGTGAAATTACTAGTGAAATTACTATGGACATTTTAGCATTCTTGATACCTAATGCCACATAACTTCCACAGAAGCGCAGCAGGCAGCCTTGGGGCAAGTGTTACGGGAATCCAGGTCTGGTCAACTGTTTGCTTACCACCAGAAATCTCTCCGTGGAGCGTCATAACTCCACACGCGAAACATTCCGTTTCTTCTGATTTAATGAGGATAAGCAGATTTCAGCCTATTTTATCATTTGGGAGTTGTTATTTGTGTATAACTATTTACCAGTATATGAGAACCTTCATTTTTTTCTTGTCTATTTTCTTATATTTAACAGTTTATATATTGACTATAGTGAATTCTAATCACCTCGCCTATATTGTATTTTATACAAGCAGTTTGCGTTTGCCTTTTAACATTTCCATCATAGTTTTTGATTTATAGAAGTCACCTTTTAAAAAATAGCTGTACCTAATCATTTGTATTGCTTTTCAATAAAAGGAAAACCTTTTCTGGCTGATTTCCAATCAAGATAGCAAGGTGAGTGTGGGTGACTGTGGTAGGCTGAATAAAATTTCTGGTGATTATTTTTTCAGTTTTTAGGAAAAGAGATACACACACACACACACACACACACACACACACACACACACACACACACACACAACTATCCCAAAAAGGGTACAAAGGCAATATAAGCAGCTCTAAGACGCTGAGGTAGAGATCAGCAAGCAGGAGACCTACTAAGGAGTACTTAGGCACCACTGAGCGTGGGGACAGCGAAGAGAGCAGGGCTAAGCAGACCTCAGGAGACCCCGGGCTGTGGTGCAGTTGCAGACAGCTTGGCCAGTCCTCGGGAGGTCTGAAACTGGCTTTCAGCCATGTAGAGCGGGTTTGAGTTGAACAAGCAGAATGGGACTGTCTTTGCCACCTTGATCAGTCATGGGTGAAGGCTCTTTTTAGGAAAGGCGGCATGTCCTTTGGTGAAGTATGTCTCTTTAGCAAATTCCAGACAAGAGTACCAGCTGAGGACTCCATGTGAGGAACACTCGAAGAACTGGAGATACAAGCCCTCCAGCGCCGAAGCGGGTTTGGGTGGTCTGCAGAGCAGCCGCCACCACACTGGTCCTTTTTCCTTTGTGACCACAGCTGAGCCAGGCACTGGAGGATGACTTCTGCTTCCTGTTGGTGCAAGCTGGGGTCCAGGAACAGTACTAATGTCTAACAGTTGCTGCCTACTATAAACTCGTCTTGGGATTCACTTAAAACTCTAGCAGGATTGCTTTTCATTATATTTCAGTACATTGCAGACATAAGCGACCACACACAGCTCAAGAACTTCTATTGTGAGGGTTTTTTTTGTTTTTTGTTTTTTTGGTTTTTTTTAAGGAAAAGCACAGAAAAGAATGAAGGCGAGTCAGCAGATGGGCAGAAAGAGAGAGAATTTGATTTATTTTATTTTGTTGTACATCTGGGTGGTTCCTTCTAGCCCCAGGATGAGACTCTGCATCCTTGAAATGTAGGTGGACTGTCTCTCAACTGGAAGCACAGACCAAACCACTACGCCACCAGGATGCACCCAGGGTCATGGATCTTTAAATCAGAAGAAATGTGCTTACTGGTCCTGTGCTCTGCTCATCCTGCATCTCCTGTTTTAATGACAGCTACCCAGAGACTACGGCAGAGAGGACTGGGTTAGAGGAATTCCTTAAAAAAATATATTGAAGTAACATTGTTGTAACTGAGTTTCTAGTAGGCATTATTATAAATCAACATATGTAGCTGCTACATTTTATTTCAGCACTAAAGTTTCAGTTCTACCCTTCACCATATAATTGAACTCTTTTACCCAACTTGCTCATCCTTCTTCCCCCTTCCCTTTGGTGACCATCAATTTGGTCTTAGAGCTTAAAAGCTTATTTTTGCTTTATTTAGTTCATCAGTTTTGTCACTTTGTGTACCACAAATGAGTGAAATCCTAAGATGTTTGTCCCTCTCTGACCATTTCACTCAACATAAAACCCGATTCTTTCACACAAAGAACTCTTGCAGGACTTTTTTTGAAAAGACTTGAGATCAGAACCTTATTTCCAAAGGCTGCAGTTTTCCACTCAGTCCCTGTGGGACAAAGAAGCAATTGATGTTTTAAAATAGACTTTATTTTCTTGAGATATTTCAGCGTTCCAGCAAAACTGAGCAGAAAGTACAGAGCTCCCACTTAATTTCTGCCTCCCTCCCTTGGTATAACTTCTCCCACTATTCCACATTTTAACTCTAAAGATTCTAAATTGCCAAAGGCTCGGTCGACTTAGACGACAGTCCCCAGGCCCTCCGCCTCCCTGAGGCTTGTGCTATTTCTTTCCACTTCTACAAATTTCCGTTCATCTATCTCTTGCAGGACTTTGCTGAAAGTAGCAAGAATCAGTGTCCACATACTAACATTTCTCCTAACAGTTTGGTTAACATGACAGGCTTAGTCAGCACTGGTTCTGTCATTCTTGTATTATTTGGCATCACATATTAGGTTTGTAAACTTTCCAGTCTGCACAATCCAAATCTTTAGTTTAATCTTTCCCCTGACTTCCGCTATGAAGCTAAAGCCACAAATTAGGTTACAACATTCTCTATACACCATCCTGGTAAAAAGTGATTATATTTCCAATCGGAACTTAGTACGAATTCCTTCAAGGGTCAGCAGACAAACTCAGATGCTAAGGAATGAAAAGAAATATAGCAAAAATAAATATCCAATTACCCGGTAGGTTTGTGGGAGCAAGAAAACATGTTGCAGTCACTGTGCTCAAAACCTCCATGACAGCGCTTGTCAGGAAAGTAACATGCCTGTTGCCTCACTATGTCCACATCCATGTCCCAGATCTCACAAGCAGAATCCTAACCACAAAGGTGTCTGGGAATGTGGTCTTCAGTTTGCCTGTCTCCGGCATCTTGGAAGGCAGGATAAAAAGGAGTTGGAGTCATACAGAAGAGAGGCTGTCATCCAGGGGAGATTTTGTTCCTCAAGTTTATTTGACACATGTGAAGACATTTTGGGCTGTCGCATCTGGTGGCTGGCAGTGGTAATATTAGCATCTAGTGGGCAGTGTCCAGGGAGGCTGCTGAACTTCTTACAACGCACGTGACAAAATTCACAAAACAGCCCCAAATGCCAATAGTGCCATGAACCAATGTCTAGTAACTATGTCACTCTTCTGTCATAGAGTGAGAACCCTTGGTGAGAGTGGGGACCCCAGGAGCCACTTCTAAAGACTCAGTGTTTCACTCTAAGAACTGAAGAATCATACAATGAACATATTTTTTTTTTAAACGGCATCAGTCATGAAGACAGGGATACAATGTTTTGTGACCGCCCCACGCCCCCTGAGTGTCTGGCTTCCACCCCAAGACCCCTGCATCAGTGCGTCGTGGAACTCATCAAAAAAATATGATAAATATAAAACTCTCTTTTGTGTCAAGCTGAACTGGAAGATTTCCAACAAGTACCTACTCCAGGCCTTCAGCAAAGCTATCGAAAGTCCTTTTAGATTACGTCTTCCCTGAAGCAGATCCCAATTCAAACACTTAAGGACAAGACGTTTACTTGGAGATATTCTTGACAAAACAAAGGAGTGAAAAAAGTTAGCCAGGGAAGGGAAGGAAGCTCAAAATTGGTTTGTTTCCTGGTAAGTTACCACCATGGATCAGGCACTTAATGCCCATGACCCGGAACTCTGAGAGCTGGGTATTGAATGGATGCCTGAGTCATCCACTCAAGGACAGAGAAAGCAGGGGAATTCATCCATTTATTTTGATAGTTTCCTATTAATCCTGGAACAAATTGCTGTGAATGTGGTGGTTTACACTAACACAAAGTTCAGTCTTACAGTTCTGGAAGTTAAAAGTTCAAAATGGGTCAGACCAGCTACTAAAGCCATAGGAACTGCAGATTTGAATCTGGAAGCTACAGGAGAGAAGTTGTTCCCTTGCCTTTGCAGGCTCCCGAAGCTACCTGCATTCCTAGCTGGCACCCTTTTCCTACTGAGTCAAGACCAGCAGCATAGAATACCCAGATTTTTCTGATTGTGACACCCCCTTCTCCCACTTAGAAGGAATCATGTGATAAGACTGGGTCTCCCGGGATAATTCAGGCTAATCTGCCATCTCAGGATTCATGACTTAGTCACAACTGAAGAATGCCTTTCACCATGTATGGTAACATGGTCATCAATCTGGGGATTAGGACATTTTACGGACAGCTGCATTTCTAGTTTGATGCTGACATAAGCCAAAGAGTTCAGGTGGCTCAGGAAAGCCAATAGGCAAAGAAGTGCAGGCAACAGCAACTGGGGATCTGGGCAGTGTGAACCCAAGTGGTGAAGGTGAGTGATCTGGGTGGGGCTCAGACAACAGTGCACTTCCTCTTGACTATAAGTCAATAATTGGAAAACAAAACCACCCTTTTATTAGTTTTTGTTTTAAGAGGTAGGAAGAGAGGGAATTAGAGAGGATAAAAATCATAGGATCCACGTATAAGATTATTTAAAAATTTGTATTGAAGTAACCTTCATTATGACAGTATATAAGCTTAAGTTACACATCATTGCAATCAACATTTGTATATAATACATTAAGTTCACCACCAACAGTTCAAGTCTCTCCTTCACCTTCTATCCATGGTCTCCTTTCTCCAATTTGTCTTGCACCCTCCCCGTTGCCTTCTGGTTACCTCTAATTTTGCCCTATAAACTACAAGTCTATTTTTGTTTGAGCTGGTTCATTCGTTTGTTTGGTTTCTCCACCACACATGAGTGCAGTCATGTGGTGTTTGTCTTTCTCCATCTGACTTACTTCACTTAGTATAATTCTGGTAAAGAGCTTGTTCTAAAAAAAGTTTCACATGAAGATGGAGGAGGGACGCAGAGTTCAAAAAGCAAGTCACCGTATTATTTAACACTATAAAAGAGAGAAAGGAGGGAAAAAACTCTGAAGAATCAAACGGAACTGATCTCTTTGAAAGAGATTGATTAAAAGAAACAATACATTTCAGAAAATTTTATCGTTCCAGCTCATTGTTCATTGGGGGAAGATGGGGGTGGCAGTGGCATGGTTTCTGAATTTTTCCAAATACCCACGTAAAAAAAAAATCAGTTATACAGCAAAACCCAAAACTCACAAAGAACATTTACAGAAAACCCAAAACAGACAAGTCAAAAAAACCCCAAGTCACAAACTGCTCCATAGACCACAAAATACAACCAGATGAGGACAAAAGAGGAGCAGACATCCATCCGCATGGTATATGCTGTCTGCTGGAAACAGAAGGATGCAACCTGACATCTGGTGGCCTGAGAAGAAGACCACCCGGAAATGACCGAAGGACGCCATTGGTGCACATGGCGGGCTAAATGGAAAGCAGCAGCTAGAACAGGAACACAGCGCGCCCTGGTGGAGTAGCGGTTCCGCCTAGTCCACATATATCCCAGGACCTGAGGTTCATATCCCAGGGTCAGAGAAAACAACCAGGATCAACAACTAAATAAAATTAATGAAATGCTTCTTCCTCGTCTCTCTTTCTGCCCACCTCTGCTCACTTTCACTCCTGCCTGTATCTCTCTTTTAAAAACAAAAACAGGAGGATGTGCCTACACCTCAACAGGTAATCACAGGAAGCTGCAGTAAGGACCATAGCGACCGTCGTTGCGATAAACACTCAAAACTGAGCCATCACAGCTTCTGCCCAAGACGGGGCTCTATACCGAGGAGAAATTACTAAAAGCAGTATCATAGAATAGGACAGGGTGATAAAGACAAAGAGAAGAAAAGAATCTATAAAAGTCATGGATGGAAACAGAATTCAAAAAGCAAGTTACGACATATTAGAACTCTAAAAAAATAAAGAAAGGAAAGTTCTTTGAAGTTATGAAAAGCTATCCTGAACTATTCCTCCTGCTTAAAGTTCAGAAAAAACAAGACACAGCGAAGTATTGACATCAAATCTCATACAAAGTTATTATTTAAATAAGGGAAGAAAGAACAGAATGAGCTCTCTATGAACAATAATAGCATGCCTGAGGACATGTTCATGGAACAGGTTTTGAAAGAGCTAAGAGAAATTAAGTAACAAAAGACATGAAAGAACAGCATAATTTAGATCAGAAAAACTCAAACTCAGAAAAGAATTAGCAATACAATAAAGGAGCTTATTTCAGGAACAAGACTAAAGAAGAAGGAACACAAAAATGAATTGCCACAACAGATAATGCCTTTAAAAAAATGAAAAGGAGATATTTTAAAAATTATTTTTAATTCATTTCATTGAAGGAATATTGCATCATGAAATCATTATATAGGATAATCATTATAAATCAACATATAATAAATTAAGTTCACCACCATAATTTCAGTTTTTCCTTCACTATACAATTGATCCCCTCAACGCAATTTGCTCATCTCCTTTCTCTTCCTACAGCAATTAATTTGATTTGATTGACTAAAAGTTTATTTTGGTTTGATCTAGTTCCATTGTTCACTGGTTTCTTTACATACCACATGAGTGAAATCATATGTCTTTCTCCTTCTGGCTGTCTCACTGAGCATAATTCCCTCTAGGTCCATCCCATGTTATTGCAAATGACAGGATTTCATCTCTTTTGATAGCTGAGTGGTATTCTGTTGTGTGTGTGTGAGTATGTGTGTGTGTGTGTGTAACACATCTTTTTTATTCACTCAACTGTTAATGGACACAAGTTGTTTCCAGGTTTTGGGTATTGTAGGTTATGCTACAATGAACATGGAGCTGAATATATTTTTGTGAATTATTTTTTCATGTTTTGAGGGTAAATGCCCAATAGTGGTAGGTATTTGGCTCATATGGGATTTTTATTCTCAATTTTTTGAGAGGTCTCCATACTGCTTTCCATATGGTCTCACCATTTTACACTCCACAGTGTAGAAGAGTTCCCTTTTCTCCACATTCTCATCAACAGTTGATGTCTCCAGACTTTTGGAGTATAGCTATTCACACAGATGTAAGGTGATATCTTGCTGTTGCTTTGATTTGCATCTTCTTAATAACTAGAGTGGTAGAATATCTTTTCATGTACCTATTAGCTATCTGTATGTCTTCTTTGGAGAATTGTCTATTAAGATATGCCCATTTTTTGAAGCAAACAGTTAAGCCCCAACAAAACCCACAGAGCATAGGTGATGGTTGCCAGGGCAGTGGATGCAAGGCGGGAGGAAAGAAGAGAGGGGACAGGGTGGTACTGAAGGACACTAGAACTCTAGAGGAGGTTGTGATGCATAATACCCAGAGACTGAAAAATGAGTTCAGTATCTTAAAATGAATGGGGTTTTATAAATAAAAGAAATAATAAAATTATTATATATTTTTTAAAATCTGCTCATTTCTTAGTTGAATTGTTTTTCTGCTGAGTTTATATATTTTGTTTATTAATCCCTTTTCAAATGTATGAAGTGCAAATATTATTTTTCCATTAGTAGGATGTCTTTTGGTTTTGATGAGAGCTTCTTTGCTGTAGAGAAGCTTTTTATTTTGACATAATCCCATTTGCTTATTTTGGATTTTATTTCCCTCAGCCTGGAAGTTGAGTTCCCAAAGACTTCTCTTAAGCCAGTGTCGAGGAATGTTTTGCCTTTGTTTCCTTGTATGTATTTTATGGTTTTAGACCTTACATTCAAGTCTTTAGTTATTTTGCATCAATAGTTGTGTATGGCATTTGGTAGTAATCTAATTTCAGCCTTTTGCATGTGGCTTTCCCAACACCATTTAGACCTTGTCCCATTGTATGCCCTTGGCTCCTTTCTCATAAAGTAGATGTCCATCTATGCATGGGTTTATTTCTAGGCTCACAATTCTATTCCATTGATCTGTGAGTCTATTGTCAATCCAATACCATGTAGAATTGATCAGTATTGCTTTGTAGTATGCTTTGATGTCAGGGAGCATGACATTTCCATTTTTGTTCTTTTCTCTCTGGGTTGTTTAGGTTTTGGTGTCTTTTGTAGTTCTAAATCAATTTCATATTTTCTATTCTATATCTGTCTTTGGGATTTTGATGGGGATTGCATTAAATATGTGTATTGCTTTAGGTAATTTGATCATTTAAACAAGTAAACTGGCAGGGAGCCACACTACCCCAGTAACTCAAGACAAGTTTTTAAATTCAAAAGAAATAAATTAAAAAAAAGAAGTAACTTGCCAAATATTGAAAGTAGGCCAAGATCCATTGCAATCATTAAAGAACTGAATTGTAACGGTGGTACTGAGGAATGGAAAGAGAGCGGTATCAAGAAATATTTTGAAGGACAAATCAAAATGGAGTTTTTGTTGAGTGATGAATAATTAGATAAGAAGTTGAGAAACTAGAACAGGGTAAGGATAACTGAGGGTCTGAGCCTGAAGAATTGCAAAGAGCTATGATGGGGAGGAGATAATTCTGTGCCTTATAAACTTGATACAATACTGACTAGAGGAGCAGGACCATTGAAATGAAAGACTGGAATAAGAGGAAAGAGGTAAGACAAGAACTAGAGTTTTGTGAGGTCTGAAAATGTGACCTTGTAAGAGTAAATGAGAACTCAAGAGAGGGTATAGAAAAACAAGAAGGGGACTGGTGACAGGCCCTTGGGAGAGACCTATGTTGAGAAGAGCAGAGGGAATGGATGGAGAGGAGAGGAGTGGCCTAGGCTGTTCTCCGACATGCGCCAGAGTCTCCCAGTGATTAGGCTGCCAAGCAGGGGTATAGATTCAATCAACCCAATCACTCCCCCAGGTATTTTCTCAGAGATGGCACACTGTTTAGTCATGTTTCACCACAACCTGACCATGGTAAAGAGCAGGGTTGTGTGGTTCCCTACCCACAATTGCTTGTGATAAACACTTTCACAAAATCCATGGAAGTTTGTAACGGGAAACGTAATCCAGGGCTTAGGTGTTGGGCAATGTTAAGTTACTGTATTTTCTACACGTTTACCTTCCATTTTGTGCATAAATTGTGGCCAGTGTAAAGCAGAACAAAACAAAACCCAACACGCCACACTTGAGTAGCGCTAAGAGGACCTAACAAGATACTGTTCCTGGCTCTGTCCTTAGACCTCTGTGCGACCATAAGCTAGTCTTTGAAGTTCTCTTATACTAGCTTGCAGCTCCTTTTTTTTCTGGGGAAGCATTCTTGTCCCATGTTTGTAGAGTAATCTAGTTCCTTGTTTATAGACTATTCTACTCCCTTGTTTGTAAAAGTATTCAAGTTTCTTCTAAAGAACTAATCCCTTTTGAAAGTCTTCCAGTCTTTTGTATTCTAGTATTCTAGTCTATTCTTTGTAAAGTATTTGAATCCTTTGTTTGAGTTCTAGTCCTTTGTAAAGGAATTAAATTTTCCCTACAAGTGTATATTATATGGTGCTTAACTGTTAACCTGACAACTGTCTGTCTAGACTGTCTTCTTGTCCACACTCATTTTCTTGCCTAAGTGAGAACTGCTTTCTTCTCTTGGAAGCCTTTTCTCCCTCCTCTCCCATATTTTGAGGTATATATTGCTGTATCTGGAGGCTGGAAGGCTAGTCAGGGAAAGGCAGACTTTCAGAGAGTCAAATGTTTTGCAAAATTATTCTGGGCTCATCTATTTCTAATCAAGGCACATCAAAACCACAGGAAATATAAAGCAAAAACATGAACTAAACGACAGGCCCCAGGTTCCAGAGCAGGGTCTATGACTCACTGGCTCAGGATTTCAGGTGGACAGCACCTTGCACAGATCTGAGTGCACATGTCCACGTTCCCACCAACTCGATGGTCAATTGGCCGTTCATCTATACACCCCTCATACCGAATCTAACGCTAAGCATACAGCAGATGCCCAATAAATATTTTATAAATAAACAAATAAGAGTTATTGCCTTCAAAATAGCTCTGGGAGAGCTCCAGAGTATTATAAAACAGCATCAGAAGCCCTGTCGCACACATAAGTCAACAAGGTCTGCATACAAAACCATGGGAAGCATTAGACCTTTGTCACTCCATCCCCCAGTTTGCTATAACTTGTTGCCAGAGAGGAAACTGTTATTGTAATAGGGGAAAAGGAGAACAGGAGGCTTTTCAGCAGCTCTCCTGGCGACTATGAACACAGCAGCTTTTACCACCAAGGAATCCTATAGCCTATACTTATGCTGAAATCAGCTGATGGAACTGCCTGGATCCACGCCTCTGTGACTCCCCTGGAGAAGGAAGCATTGCTGTCATACATGTACCCCCCAGTCATCAGCTGAACTCTCATCTCAAAGCCTGAAGCTGCAACTGTACCCCACCCCGTCAAGACCAAAGTCACCTCTGCCTCCTTCCCCAGAGCGAGGGTGACATGCGCACCCTGCTGGAACACTTAGCCCTCGGTGCCAGAACTGACTTTCCACTTACGATAGCATCAAAAAGAATAAATATCTTGGAATAAACATAACCAAAGAAGTGAAAAGCTTATATTTGGAAAACTATAAGACACTGTTTAAAAATTATAGAATTAAAAATTATTTTTATAAAAATAGAAGACACAAAGAAATGAAAGGAAATTCTGTACTCATGAGTTTGAATATTAACATTGTTAAATTGTTATAATGCTTAAGTAAATATACAATTTTAATGTAACTCCTATCAAAAGTCCAAAGATATTCTTCACAGGAATAAAACACAAAATTGTCACATTTATTTGGAATTATAAAAGCCCCAAATAGCAAAAGCAATCCTAAGAGAAAGAAACAAAGATAGAGGTGTCACACTCCCTGCCTTCAAAGTATACCACAAAGCAATAGTGATCAAATCAGCATGGTATTGGAATGAAAAAATGACACACAGATCAATGGAACTGATTTATGAAAAAGGAGCCAAGAGCATACAAGAGGACAAGGATAGTCACTTCAATAAATAGCTTTGGAAACTGGACAGCCACACGCAACGGGATGAAACTAGATCACTACCTAATACCATACACAAAATTAATTAAAAATGCATTAAAAACTTAAGCATAAGGCCTAAAACCATAAAACACCTAGAAGGAAATGTAGACAAAATATTCCTTGACATTGTCATAAGAGATGTCTTTGAGAACTCAACTCCAATGTCAAGGGAAATAAAATTCAAAATAAACCAATGGGATTATACCAAGCTGAAAAGCTTCTGCACAGTGCAATAAACTCTCAGCAAAACAAAAAGACATCCTACTAACCAGGAGATTTTTGTATGTCATACATCTGACAAAGAAGCAATACTCAAAATGTATAGAGAATTCATAAAACTCAACAAAGAGCAAACAATCCAATTAAGATATGGGCAGACTATTTAATAGACACTCTTCAAGGAAGACATATAGATAGCACATAAAAATATGTTCTATCTCTCTTATTATTTGGGAAATGGAAAAATGAGATATCACTTCACACCTATGAAAACGTGTATTATCCGAAAGTCTGGAAACAAGTGTTGGGGAGGATGGAAGAAAAGGGAACTCATATACTATTGGTGGGAGTGTAAAATTGGGCAACCATATGGAAAAAAAGTACAGGGATTCCTCAGAATATTGAGAATGGAATCCAATTATCTCACTGCTGAGTATTTACCCTAAAAACACACCAACTCTCATTCTCAGAGACATATGTACCTCCATACCAATAATGCAGCATTACTTACAATATCCAAGAACTGGAAACAACCTAAGTGTCCATTGACAGATGAGTAAATAATGAAGATGTGATATATAATGGAATACTATTCGGCTATAAAAAAGAAAAATACTGTAATTTATGGCAACAAGTATGGACCTCAAAGAAATTATACTGTTCTATTATGATTTGTGAGGCAAGTCAGAAAAAGAAAGATAGACATTGTATAATTTTACTCGCGTGTAGCATATAAAGAAACCAAGCAAGCAGATGAACTATATCAAACAAAAAGAGCCTTTTATCTAATAAAATCATCTTAGGGGTTGCAGAAAGGGCAGAGGTGGGCAGCCAAATTGAGTAAAGGGAAGAGCTGATATGGTGATGGCGAATATAATTTATTGACATACAAGTTGATTTATAATGATGCACAATCTAAACCTATGTAATGTTATGATGTAAATCCCCCAAAAGTCAGTTTTATGATATTGAGGTAGGATTTCTATTGAATTAAAATAAAAGATTATAATTACAAGATATTTTATGCAAACCTCAAGCTAATGTGAAAACCTATGACAGATTCTCTAAAGAAAAAGAGGAAGAAGAAACAAAGCAAACCACTATTAAAAAAAATCATCAAAGTTCAAAGGAAGAGAGCTAGAAAGTAAGAAAAGAACAAAACAACAGAAAGACTACAGAAAACAATGACCAAATGGTGCTAGTAAATCATCAGTTATTAAAACTTAAAATATACAAGAATTACTCTCACCACTCGAAAGCAATAAGGTGGCTAAATGAATAAAAACAGATCCATCAACATACTGTCTACAAGAGGCTAGCTTTTGACTTAGAGGTATGCATAGGCTGAAATGAAAGAACCAGAAAAGATATTTAAGCAAATGATAACCAAAAGAAAATAGGTAGCTATACTCCTAGCAGACAAAATAAATGTTAAGTCTCAAAATGTCTCCAGGACAAAGAAGGTCCTTAAATGATAATAAAGGGATCAATTCAAATGGAATATACAATTATAAACATATGCACACCTAACATCAGAGTACCTAAATAAAGAAAACAAATGGTGACATATATAAAGGTAGAAATTAGGGGCAAGACAATAATATTAAGAGAATTCAATACCCTGCTTATAATAATGGATAGGACACTTGCCCTCCAATTCAATAAAGAGCAGATGATTTCAACAATTCTGTAGCTCAAATGGGCCTGAATGACATAGCAGAAGTTTCTACTTACGTTATCTATTACATCTCATTGGTCTAATGTGTCATTATGACTTAGTTTTCTTATCAATTTTCTGTCTGGGTGATAAATTCATGGACGTAAGTGGGGTGTTACCGTTACCATTTTGTACATTTCTCCCTGTATATCTGTGCGTATTTGTTTTGTATATTTCCGTGCTCCTAGACTGGAGCGTATATATTAAGACTTGTGATGTCTTCTTGATGGACGAACCCCTTTATCATCATAATGTCCATCTATATCTCTTATTACCTATTTTTGCTGAAAGTCTATTTTCTATTTTTTGGTCTGTGCTCGCCCGTCCTGCGCGTGTGGCTACCACTGCGTGGCGTACAATGCTGGGTTGCTGGGCATAGCTGCCAGCCCTGCTTTCGGGGAGGGACGGAGGGAGGGACAGGACGATCCAGTGGCTGCTGGGAATAGGAAGTGGGGTCTGAGTTTCCCGCGCTGCCGGGCTACTTCCTGTCCTCCCAGTGGAGACTTGACGGTCTGCAAACCGTGGGGTCCTGGCTCCGATGCTTTCGTTGGGAGGCCGCGGGGAGCGCAGTTCCCTGTGCTTTTCTTTGAGTTCCTCTTTGCTGGTTTGCGGTGTTTGAGCTGTGTCTTTCCTCTGCTACGGGGGGATTCCTCTGGGCTGAGGGGACTGGTGTTTGCTGCTCTTGCCCTCCGCTTTCCAGAACCTCATCAGACTGGTCCCTCAGCAATTTCTGCTCCCGGAGTCTGACCACTCCATGAACCCAGACGTAGGCCTCTTCAGCAGCACAGCTGTGTGGATCTCTCCAGGGTCATGGCTCCATGATGACAGGAAACTGAACAGCCACAAGGCCCTTTAGAGTCAGCAAAACGTGACGACCGCATTGCTGCTCCAGATAAAGTAACCGTGTCCTGTACGGAGCAGAAGAACACAACCAGCTCCTGATCAAAGAGAAACATGCACCAAGCCTAGACACAATGTCAGCCAAGCGTTAAACCAAGTCCTGCACCTGCATTGCTTCAGCCTACACCCCTTGTTACCCCCTTTTTTGAAAAATTAATCCACTGACGGCTGCCGTCTTCCCTATGAAAAGTGTACCAAAGCCTGAGGCCAGTGGAATGCTGGCTTGACTGTGAGCTTTCCCGGCCTGCACCCGGGACAGTAAAGTCGTGCCTCAGAGCATCTCGACTCGGTCTCGGTCTCTTTCGCTGTGGGTGTCTCAGAAACTTGGCTGCTGCTTAGTTGATCAATTAGCTGCTGCTTAGTTGATCAATTAGCTGCATCTTAAAAGGGAGGTATAAGGGAAGCAACTTACACTGTCATACGCTAACATTACTTCCCTATTGGACACTTTAAATACATTATCATTTGATAAAACATACCCAATGGAAAAGTATTTCGTTCACTGCCTTCATTTTAGAAGTGTAGAGGTGAAGTGCAAGAAAGATGTTAGGAGACTGAAACTGCAAATAATTACAAAGACTGAATAAATCTGGATTTTTAAAAAAAGGAGGGGGTTGAAAATCAAACATAAAGGTTTACCAGTATCACGTGGCTCCTTTCCCCTTTGCAATAAAAAATGCCAGAAAAAAGAGAAGGAAAATAATTTCCGGTGACGGACACGTCTCTAATAGGCTTCAGTGCTTAAATCTTGTGCTATTCTACTGCCCTCTGCTGGATGAACGTGGTCATTGGACCTTCACAAGTAGACGTTCTAGTGCTGGTGACGTGATCATGGTCATCAGTCTAGTAGAATAAAGGTCAAGCACTGCGGTGTTTTGCGTGCCTTATCTCATTCTATAGAGTTGAAGGGTTCTGTGTTTAGCAATCAGAAAGAAAAGAAATACGCGTGAAACAATAGGGATCGATCTCATACACAGTTCTGAATTAAAAATCAAATGCTCATTATTTCCTTTATAATTTCCTCTACTTTCCATTTTTGTTTACTAATTTAGCATCATGAACATAACAAACCTAAGCCAAAACTTGTGATCTTATGGCCAAAGTCAATAAGTGACCATCACAACCATCACAATCGAACTCTACAGCTAGAAAATGCATCATCACTTTGTGGTGAGGAACCTAGAGATTCAAGGCAAGAAAACGAACCAAAGTCAGAACTAAAGGGACCTGGGAATTAAAAATTGTCGCTAGAACCTCGTTCTTAGCTGCTTCATGTTTATTAAATATAAACATTCATGCTACCAGCAATAATAGAGATAGATTCAGAACGTTATTAACATTTGGGTCCTGGTGATTAACTGATTATGAACATGGAATCAAAAATTGCCTTTATTCGAAGATGCCCAAAATATCTTGCCTCTACCTTTTTTTTCCTTTTGAGAGCCCCTAAGATGTATCAAATAGGAAAAGTTTGCTCCTCAACTGAGAGCCGGAGAATGTTTCTTGGTTTCTCAAAGTGCGGTCCACAGATCTCCTGCATTAAGGTCTGGTGAGTTGTTGGTTCCTACACAAAATCGCAGTCACCGGGATGCACTGTGGAGGCAGACTTCTTGCCGAGAGAGATGTACTACGTGTTAGCGGGGTAGGGGTAGAGGCAAAAGAATCAGAGATGATTTCTAGGATTTTTGACTCAGCAGCTGGATGGGTAGTTGGGACATGAACTGAGTTGAAGGTGGTTGAAAAACAGAATGGGATTTTTGTTGTATGCAGTTCAGTGGCGGTGGTTGCTTATTGACTTTGGATATAAAATTCAGAAGTCTTGGCTTAGACCTGTTATGTTTATCATGCTAAATCAATAAATAACAATGGACCAAAGATAAATGGCCAGATGGCTTCTGATTGGTTTCTGCCCCCAGTTCCTTACACAGGAGCAGAAACCACTTGCAATTTCTTAAGAACACTTGGAATATCTTGTTTTATTGAAATGACTGGGCAGCTCTTCAATGGGTACTGGGAACCAGAAAGAGCATGTAATAATTTAGAAGTTTGGAGTTTTCAGCCTCACTTTTTGCCCTCCAGAGAACAAGTATTAGAAAAGTTAATCATTAATCATGCCTGTGAGGAAGCTTCCAGAAATCCCCGTAATACAGGGTTTGGAGAGCATTCAGGTTGGCAAACACATCCACGCCTGGAGACAGACGCACCTGTGTTCATGACCCTCATCTTATTTACCATTTCCTCTGGCTGTTCATTTGAATCCTTTATTATATCCTTTAATGAACTGGTAAATGTAAATAAGCACTTACCTGAGATCTGAGGCACTTCAGCGAATGAATCAAACCAGAAGGGAGGGTTGCATCCAAGCAGAAAGAAGTTGTGAGCAAACGAGGAATCTAGTATGGTGATAGACTAAAGCAGAGTGGGCACCGTTCTGTGAAACCTTTGGGCCATGACACCACTTCCAGGGAGACAGTGTTACAATTGACGTAAAAGTCATCCAGCTAGTGTTGCAGAGAACGCCATGGTTTGGGGAAAACTACACATTCGGTGACCAAAATGAAGTGTTCTGTGTACTAAAGGAGAGGTACACAGGTAGAGAAGTGAATGTTCTAATACATTAAGATACAGCAGTGAGACATATTTAATGTGACCAGGTACTAACCAATTCCTCTCTGAAGTGACTATACTGTTACCAAACCACTGGTTCTGCAGTAAAGAACGAAACCAAACCAACCATCTGCTGAATGAAAATCAAACACAAGACTTGAGACATAGGAAAAGGTCAATTTATTTTCTGCATTAAGTGGAAACGGAGACCTAGGTCTCAAATCCTCAATCTCCCTGCGGGAAAGCCAACGGGGGCTTTCAAGGGGAGTCGCAGCTTGGAGCTGCACAATAAGGGTGTGGTCTCTCAACAGGGGACAACCTGGTCACCTGCAGCTGCAGGATCAACACCATAACTCGGGACCCACACCCAGGAGAAGGCTGACGTGCAGTATGTGAGGGGTCGCCAGGCAGTCCTTGGTTCCTCCAGATTTGACACCCACGTGCCAACAACATCCTGGTCAGTCTGACCTAGAGGCAGTTTTGAGACCCAGCAAGACTCAGCAAGGGGAAACAAAACAGTAGAATATGAACCCGTCACAGGAGGGAGCAGGGGACAAGACAAAGCTCGTTAGTCATATTTATATAAAATAACAGAATAAACAAAATGAAATTCAATAAGAGAAATGTAATGAAAAATTAAAATGAAAGAAAATAAAATGTGATGCAATTAAATCAGAATTGGGTTAGATTAAACCAAATGAAATTCATTTTAAAAATTTAATAAAATTAAAATTGATGTAAATAAAAGTATAAATTAAGTAATATTAGTTTGGACTCAATTAGAATTACTAAGATAAAATTAAATCAATATGAAATTTAGATTAAATTTGAATGGATATTAAATAAAAATCTTAATATAAAGTAAAATAAAAATGTAAAATAAATGAAATTAAGCAGTTATTAGATATTAAACTAAATCAGATCAGACAAGATTGAATTAAATTGATTTGGTAAGATTTATGAGGTATCTTGTAACCTTTCATTTATGATTCAAACTATTTTCTTTTTCTTAATATGTCTCACCAAAGTTTTGTCAATTTTATCTCAACGTTTCATTGATCTTCTCAGTTCTTTTTGATGTCTATTTTATTTCTTGTCTGATTTTTTATTATTTCCTTACTAATTTTTGGCTTTATTCTTTTTCTAGCACTTTAATGTAGGGTCAGAACTTAGTATTTTCTTGTTTCTTGAGGTAGGCCTGAATTGCTGTAAACTTCCCTCTCAGGACTTGTCATTTTAATTAAAATGGGTCATGATATATTTGGGCTTCTTTTGTTCACAACTCTTGAGTTTCCTAGATTTGCATGTCTGTTTCTATGCTGTTTTGGGAAATTTTCAGCTATTATTTCTTCAAATAAGGTTTCCTTTCCTTCTGAGACCCCTATGATGCCAATATTCTTCCTTTTAATGTTATCCCATAAATCTCATATGCAATTTTTCACTGGAAGAATATATCCCTTCAAATCTTTGTTTGGAAGTGTATAAATTCTCTTATAGATTCTCCATTCTGTAGCTTAACACGTAATAAACTTTACCTATAAATCATATTAGAGGTTCATGTGTTGTCAGAGTTTCTTCTACAAGTCTGCTATTCCTTCTTATCTAATACTTTGGGAAGAATAAAGGCTTAAGTTGCTTGGCTGTTTATTCCTTTTTGAAAAAGAAACCCAAATGGAACAAAATAACCTATGCAGTCATTAGACAAGTGATTTTTGCAGAGTGCTTAGTAGCACTCCGATCACTCTATTCATATTACATTAAAAAAAACACTAATAATTGAACTGTTAAAAAATGTAAACACCAACACATTACATAGATCATGTTTAAGGTATACTATGTAACATCACAGTATCATGTACTTCCAGGTTAATCACTTATGTGCAGAAAAAGGCATATTACCTCTGTAGTATTTTTCCCCCCAAATTTATTAACTTAGTCTAAGCAGGAGAAATCACTAGACAAATTCAAATTGAGGGATGATGTACGAAATACCTGGCCACTACTCTTCAGAAAGTACCGAGGTCATGAAAGACACAAAGAAATCGTCAGATTGGAAGAGACTAAGACATGAAAATTAAATGTGATGTAGCATGCTGGGTTGGAATCCAAACAGGAAAAAAGGCACTGTGAGGGAAAATATGAATATAATCTATAGTTAGTAGTATTATATCAGTATTAAAATCTTGGTTTTGATAAATATATTGTATAGTTAACAAGGGAAGCTAGGTGAAGAGTATACCAAGGAGTTTAAAAAACAAAAATGACCATTTGTTATGTTTTAAGCAAATAATATATTTAAAAATATGGGTACACCTTGGTACAACAGTGGTTAGACTGGCCAGTCGCCTCCTAAGGAGCAAGCCACATAACACTGGTTCAAGTCCCAAGTCCAGGGGGAAACTGTGAATAATTAAAAAAAAAAAAAAAAAATGCCTCTTCCTTTCTCTTCCTGCCTGCCAACCTGCCTTCATTCCCACCTGCACCTTTCCTTTAAAAAACAAGCCATTTTTAATAAAATAAGCCAGTTATGGAAGCTTGCAAAAAAGCCTGTCATCTGTAGGTTTAATTCTAACTTTATCAAAATGATCTCCCAACACTCATCAACCCAACTCATTGTTCTTAATGAATATTACATAAACACATTCACATCTTGTTAACATAATCACTTTTATGTTAGATTCGTATTTCAATTGGAAAAAATCTGCAACTAGGTAAGATCAAGAAAATATGCTACCACCTAGTGGTGATTGAAATAAATGACTGCGGATAACTTAACATGAGGTTATCTGTACTTCTGATAGCAAAGATTTAACTGCGAGAATAATACTGATAATATGGTACTATGTAACGTTAGATATCATTTAAAGGTTTTCAAAATTAGAATATTTCAGTACTTAAGACGGAAGAGCTTGCTGGTGCCTCAAGAAAGTAGGGTATCTGAAGTGTAACAGATGATGCTCATGCTTCTATCTCCACATTACATTAACCACCAACTAAACCCTATTAAGCTACTAAGCTTTCTTCACAAGAATTGGACAATTAGAAAATGGTGGAAAATGGATACTGAAGCCAAGGCACTGGAATGATCCAAGAGGCAAAGCAAAAAAAAAAAAAAGGAAAAGAAAAAACCAAACAAAGCGCACCCCAGAAAACACTAAAGCTCTTCAGAGGCAGGATTAGCCACTCCATTCGGGACAGAATGGAAAGACCAGGAGAGGCAATGCGAGTGTGAAGAGTGTGAAAGGAGTCTACTCCGTGTCCCACTGAGAAGACGCTAAGCCTTTCTGAACTCCTCTACCCAAATACACGCACAGTGATGTGATGCAAGCGGCTTTCTTTAAATTCTGATATTCCAAGTGATCATGCTGGGAGTCTTTCTTGAGGCCTTAAGAAAAAAGTTGGCATCAATGTAAAAAAGAACATCAGACAAGTAAGAACATTCAGCATATTTCCAAGCACATGGTAGGCACATCATAAAATATGATTATAATCGTTTGATAAGAAGCAAGCAAAACAGTTTGTTTATACTCATTTTTATTAACAAATAAGGCTGGTAGTGTAAATTGTTTTTATTGAATGCATAAACATATAAGTCCCATTAGAGAAACTGTATTTATTGGTGAATATGGTCAATGGTCACATCTATGGGTCAATTTTTTTTAGAAATAAGAACCAGTAACTAGGATACTCTGTTCTCTCGTTACATTGTGAAGTGTCTCGTGTAGTCATACTCTATTGTTGGAATGACAGCTTGTACAAATTTCAAGAATATTAGAAGATACCTAAAGGTCTCCAGATAAGGAAAATAGATTGGTAAATAGTTCTATGATTTAATCTAACATAATTATCCATTTTATTAAGCAATAATTTCTCAGAAAAATAAAACCTTCGAATCAAGTAAATTTAAAAAATAAACTTACATAAGTTTTTCTATTCAGCATGAATTTCTATAGACTGACCAACCCAATCCTATTTAATACTTCAATGTGAAATTTCTTAACGAATACAAGTTCAGAGCCCACTTACTTTGATATAAAAATAAGGATAAGATTGTCTATGTTTAAACTGAGTCAAATATAGTCCTGTACTGCCGTAATTTTTCTAGAATGTTAGAAAATGAAATGGCAAAGAATATTAAAAAAATTCAAAAAAATTAAAAGGAAATCCTCCAAAAGGAAGGATTCTGGGTTCTATGGAACATACTCACCACAGAATCAGCTATATTGTACCTTAATGATCCTGAATTGTTTTTCTATGTTCCATTACACTTGGAAACATTAAGAGCGAAAACCAAACTAAATCAAGCTATTTGGCATCTAAGTCATTGACTTTGGCTGCTTTTGATGAAGCCACACCCTGGAACGCAGCTGTGAATTCTTTCTTATCTACCCCAGGGAAATGAGTAGGAAAATCATAACATACAAGGTACTCTTATCTAGAATAAAATGAAAAGACTTTCCATCCCAACTCCTTCCAGTAAGAGCAATGGTTTTGTATTTACACACTTTTATCATTACCTCTGCAAGCAACAAAGCATCTGGCAAGCTGCAACCTAGGACATAATGATCTGAGGCTCTGTAACAACGCACACACTGGGACATAGCCATGGACATGTGCTAATCAACCCAGTACGGTAGAGCTCCCACAAGGAAGCATATCATAAATGAAGACTTCCGGGGGTTAAAGCAAGTGTTGCTGCTATCAGTAAGGTTAGACCAAATTTCCCCCAAAAAGGGGGGATAAAATCCCAGGAGCCATCAGGACACTCATCGCATACAAAGGTAAGGATACATATGAACACCAAGCTCTCCGCCTCCTTCTGCAACCGTCTCAATGATTTTCTTCATCACCTCCGCGTGCCTACAAGCAAGAGAACAAGTCTTATTAGTGCAAGGACCTTCCATCACAATAGGAAAAGCAACTTATCTGTAAAGATACCTACTACCTTCTCAATATTGAATTAATTTTAAGTATTTTAGAGATGTCATAAAATATATTCTTTTCTCTGCTGTCCACCAAGTGAGACGGCTGAGTCATGAAGACAGTTTCACTGGGGGAGGGACCAATTTTAAAAGTCATGGCAGTCACAGGGAACACAATGGCACCAGTGCACTTTGCTATAATGGGGCCAAAAAGGAGGGAGGACAGAAAACCAGAAAAAAGGAAGTCATGCCAGGGAAAACAGGCAGAGCAATGGCTTCCTGCGTTGAAAAACAGGAAGAATCAGAGCAAAGGAAAATTTAAAAAACACTATGGCACAGTCAGTCAAAAAACATTTATAAACGTGGTGATTTTGACTTCAAATATTTAGCTGAAAATAAGTGAAAACTGAATTAAAGAAAAGCTACTAACTGGTCAAGGTCAACAAGTTCGTATACTTTTCTCTTTCTCCTGAATAGACTGTAAAATTTATCTAATTCTACTTAGAAATAGTGTTTTGGCTTTATATACAGAAGGATATTTGAAGTTTCTGTCCTATCCACACAAATTGTTTCATGCCACCTGGCTATTAAAGTAACTGCCCAGGCACAGAAATCAAAGAAATCAATGATCTTTCATATAAACACTAGCTTAAATAGCGCCACTTTAATTTTATGAATGTAAATTTCATGACAGAGTCAGACAATTTAGAAGAGAGTAAATGCTTTAGCACGGAGGGTCTTGAAAGCAAACTTTGTGGCAGCCCTTGGCACGACATCTAAAACGCCTTCAAAGTCTCACTTTACAGGTTCCCAGTCTTTCTGTCTTATTTATACCCCGTTCCATAATGTAATCATTTATAAAATGTTTAATATTAATTATCAGTGAAATGCCTTATACAGTGTCCCTGATTGAGTAAAATTCGGATCGCAGGAACTCCTGTTTGATAAGCAGCACCATTCTAAATTCTAACTCATAAAAGGAATCAGAAGAATAATACCCCACAATGAAAGGTTTTTAGATAATTCAAAACTAAAACTAGTGACTCCTGAATTGTTTTCCAGTTATCAATAGCAACAGTTCTTGACATAAACTGAAAAAAATGAACTAAGATTTCTATGAAATAAAGTTTGGGAATTTTTAAAAAAAGGCTGTAAAAAGTGAGAATATAGATATTTATTTTTCTTTTTAAAGGAAAGATGCAAGCAGGAATGGAGGTGCATAGACAGGCATGTTATTTAGTGTTAATTTAGTTGTACATCTTGGCACCCTCTGGCCCCAGGACATGAATATGGGTCCTTGGGATGTATATGTACTGCACTGGCTGGAGGCAGCTGACCTAACAGCTATTCTACCATGATGCGCTGAGAATATATTAAAGGATTTTTTCAAACTAGAATGC
This sequence comes from Solenodon paradoxus, assembly GCA_004363575.1. Lineage (NCBI taxonomy): Eukaryota > Metazoa > Chordata > Mammalia > Eulipotyphla > Solenodontidae > Solenodon > Solenodon paradoxus. The sequence continues at coordinate 114,675 of RJWH01002084.1, read as the reverse complement.
TTAATCTTATTCTTATTAGTCAATGAAATAACAGAATTTTCATCTGAAAAATACTGTTACCAGAATTTCTGGTTTGTGAAATATAACCATTAGCAATTAACCCAAAGAAATTACAAGTAACATCCTTTTTTATAATATAATTTTATTATTTCTTTTGGTTACAATACTACATTCATTTTAGGATACTGAAACTGCACCTCAGTTTGCATGTCACACCGTACCCCTCACCAGAGTTCCAGTGTCCGTTATCACCGCCCTGTTCTCTCCTTCCTTTCCCCGCTCCCCGCTCCTGGTTATCACAGTTCTATACTCTATGTATTTTATTCGGGGATTGTCTGATGATTTGTTTTTGTTTCTTTATATTCCACATGTGAATGAAACTATCCTGACTTCTCTTTTCTGTTTGACTTCTACTTAATAGTAACACCCTTCTTAAAGGAAAATTATCAGTACATGGTGCATATAAGACAGTTTTCACCTGTGAAAGCAAAGTGATTCTAAAGAAAATCCAAAATGACAGAAAGTACTTGATTTGGAAGGGATGAAACCCTCTTACATGAAGAATAAGAGAATAGAAACTCCACATACATCTCCCCTTCAGTAACCAATTAAAATAGGTAACCCAGAAAAAACTAAAGGTTAACTTTAAACTCCAGTCACAGAAAAATACATCACAATAGATGTATCTAAATATTTTTTAATGTATCTAAATGATGAGTGTTTTCAAACCTAAGAAGAATGTACTGAAAAGAAACTACTCTTGGGGCTAAACACCAGGAGTGAAACTGCAAAGATCTAGGAATGAAGGCTAGTAGGCAGGCAGGCAGAAGAGAAAGGAGGAAGGATTTCTTTCTTTATTTCGGTTGTTCCCCCAACCCCGGGTCATGCACTTGGGTCCTTGGGCTTTATGTGTAGTACATGGGAGTCACCTGAGCCCACCAGGGTGTGTCCAAATATGTATGTATGTATGTATGTATACATATAGGCGTATGTAGGTTTGGCTTTTTTAAAGGCAAGGTGCAGGCAGGAATGAAGGTGAGCAGAGGTGGGGAGGCAGGGAGAGAGAGGAGGAAGAGGCACTTTATTTTTATGTAATAGTACAACTGGGTTGTTCTCCCAGCCTGGGACATGAACCCAGGTTCTTGGGACGTATGTGGCCTGCACTTCATCCAAAGGCAGTTGATCAAACAACTACTCCCAGATAAATATTCTTAGTGAATCAAATTTAAATTTAAATTTAAATTTTTTAGTTAAGCAAAGAACATTTCTAAAGAAAATGAGGATTTTATTTGCTTAAGTAAATGCTTTCTTTAGCGTAAATATACACATATACAGACCTGCATGGGTGAACTGAGCACATAGGAGGTGGTGGAAGATGAGGGTGATTTTCAATGGTTACTGTTTTCTTCACATGATCTTGACTGATGTCTTCATACATGTGCTCAACTGTTAAAGGCTGCCGTTGCTGAAACCATAAAAACATACATTGAAATATTGTTTAAAAACCCTTAGGTCTAAACTTCAGTGTTTCTAGTACATGTTTCCCTCTCACATCACTTGAAATTTGGAATTGCAGACTATTTAGGATTATCCAATTATTTAGGAGAGAGTTTACAGTTCATTTATGACAGGGAGCAGGGAGGCAGGGAGGGAACTATACATCAAAGCTATGTGGCCACCCGACGTGGTAAGGATCCCACAAAAAGGCAGTTAAGTGGCTATCAAAGCTTTTTACAACTGCCTAACTCATTTTTAAGGTCTATTTTATTTTCTCATTTCTCATTTACAGTCCTGGGAATGACAAATTAAACAAGTTAATTTTATTTCAGTTATCCTTTAATTCAAGTAAGTAGATGAGTAAAAAAGTTGTCTTAAAGAAAAATTCATGTGATGGTCTTTAAAGGCCTAGATAGCCAGTAGATAAAGTCGCAAAACAAAATCCAATACAATGAACCAAATCCAATTTCCTTCACATTTTGAAAGGATAACTTCAGAGATCAAGGAATAAAAAGGTAACATTATTTCTGCTTAAGTTTTAGCAATACGGTTTCCAAATACAAAACAATATTAATCATCAAGTTGTAAAGCACTTATGATTTCTAAAATTTAAAAGAATGCAATATATAGTCCAAAAGCTAATGAAGATGGAATTAAACCCAATAGTTTAAAATATTTACACTGAAATATATTTTTCTTTATTTTACCTCATCATAGCCAAACAACCATAGTCGTGGTGTCTGGTAATATTTATCATAAGTGATGTAAAGGTCATAAGTTCTGGTTTGCAAAATAGCATCTTCACCTCCAGCATCAGTCTTAGCTTTACAAGCTTCCACTATTTTCCTTGTGTCTAAAGTAGCCTGGCAGTAAAGGAGAAAAATTTTCGACCATTAAAATTAGTATGAATGTAACATTTTAGAAATTAAATTTTTCCTACCCTATTTTTTCAAAAACAGAACTTAAAATCCAAAGCTAAAATATTATGTTATAAGCAATGTAAGTACACAAATAAAGAGGTATTTGAAGGATCGAGATATTAATAGGAATACGAATCCTCTAGTTTATTCATCAAAAATTTATTGAAGAAAACTCAATTTACAAACCTCATCTGTTTCCAAGAGTCCACTCTCTTCATATTCTGTTATAGAAAGTACAAAAGATGATCAGGTTCAAAACAATCTCCTAAACCAAAGCATGTATTACTTCAGGGTACCATTCCAACCTGAGTACTACTTCTGTTTTTAACTGAAGATAGTGAACAAACAGGACCAGGCTCATTCTATTCATCAGGGCGGCAAAGCCAGAGAAGAGTAGCATGCTTCGGGCTCGGTCATAGCTACCGTCTAACAGTAATTCCAACTGGCAGACAACTTGAAAAGAGCGCTTGGTGACGCCACAGTGCATACAGGCTATCTGAGCACAGGACACCCGCTCATTAAAATGATCAGTGACTGCATCACAGCGAACGCGGTAGCTACAGGAGGCGGCAGAGGGCAAGTGAGTAAAGGGAATCAATTGCACAGTGAAGGTGGTCAACTTAATGTATGATATACAGATATGGATTTACTACGATGCACACCTTGAACTTATATAAACTTATGATGCAAAGTTCATTCAATAAAATTAAACTAAAACCTAAAAAAATCCCAAAACCATCAGTGACTTCTACTTGGCTGAATTTAGTGGTAAATATTATTTTTGCCTTAACTGACATGTGACATGATTTACGTACTCTTTCTTGGAACACTTTCATGGCTGTTAAAGATACTTTCCCTGACTCTCCTGCCTCTCTATAGCGTCCTTCACTATCTCCTATATGCTAGTGACTCCTTATCATCTCAATTTGTTTTCTTTTTTAAACTCCTGAATAACTAAGACCTCAGTTTTTTGGGATCTTACCTCTTCTTTATCCATACTTACTGCCTTAATGATTTCATCTAGGCTTTAAATACTGGTGACTCCCAGATGTATTTCCTGACGGCAGACCTGGCTGTCTCACTGCTTAGTGCTGCACTGAATGACCAAGAGCACCCCAGTCACAATGCACCTAAAACTAAGTTCCCAGCTGCCTGCTCCAAAGACCTTCAGTCCTATAATTCTTCTCATCTCAGTTAATGAATGGCATCTTTCCAGACACTCAAATCAAAACCCTTGAAGTCAAATTTGCCTACTGTGTCTCTCACACACCACATCCAAAACAGCAGCAAATCCTTCCAGCCCTACACTCAAAATATGTTCGGTATTTTACTGTTTCTCCTCAAGTCAATGTTACTACTTGAGCACCAGTCACTTGTCATTTCCTGCCTACATCAAAATAGCCTCTTTACTGCTGTCTCTCACACACTTCAGTGTATTGCCAACACTGCAGTCAGTGATCCTGTTAAAACCCCCCCATGGCTTCTTGCCTCACTGAGGCAGAGCCAGGGTCCTACAAAATCTGGTCCCCAGGTTACCTTGCTGACGCCACAAAGAGCTACCTCACCCAATTTTATAGAAGACACACACGCTCCCACCACAGGCTCCTGCACTCTTCCTCAGGTATCCAAACGGCATGTCCATTTCCTGTCATTCTTTTCTCAAAATGCAGGCTCTCAATGAGGTTCTTTTTGACCAACCTATTTAAAAATGACAAGAATCCGCCCACCCTGAGATTCCCCATCCTCCCTCCTTTACTTTTCTCCCTAACACTTACAACTGTCTAATATAGCATATATTCTGCTTATCTGTTGTTTTTCTCTCTTAAATAGAATATAAGTGAGAGATCTCTACTGCTGTATCTCTAGCACCAAGAACAGTATCTGATATAGATGCTATATTGCTCATTAACTAACTATTTGTTGAATAATGAATGAAAATCCTGTTATGTCATATATCAACATTGCTTTTTAGGATAGAAGTCAATTCTTTAACTCTATACAGGGGAGTGCAACAAACGTACTAAAAGGCTGTCAGATATTTAAAGCAGTCTCCCAGCTCGCTCTCTGAAAACAGTACTTCTACTCACAGGGTGCTCCCTATCCACCGACTCCGGCTTGTACTCCATCAGATAGACAGAATCTAGAGTATTTGTGCACAAAGATGGTCTGGTAGTTACGCAAACGCAGGCGGAAACAAGCAGGTCTGACGTCAGGAGACCGATCTGAGGTTTCGATATGAAGTGCTGAGTACAGAGGCAGTATGCGAAGCTGCTGTGCGCTTGCTTGGGTCAAAAAGCCACCCATTTTGATTTTCTCAAAAATGGGAATTTACTATGGTAAGACGGATTAGACTCACTAAAACTTAGGAACACAGACAGCTAGGCTTCATGGGAAATCAAGCAACTTAGTAAACAGAAGTGCGCACTGTCACTCCTCCTCAGCAACACCACGGCCACACGGCGTCTCAACTCTGCTTGGCACCATCTACTTCTTCCTGTTGCAGCAGAGCTTTACTTCACCACAAAGTCTATCTATTTTGAGATTCAGCTGATAACCTCCACAAGTCCTGTCTTCTGAGAGTTTCATACTTCCTTACTTTTTCTGACATGTCTCTCTGTGTATATGTATGTTTATGTTTGTCTTTCTATTTTAACTCTCAAATAATCCAATGCAACTTATACTCCATTTTTCCTACTGTACAAATTTCCAAGCCAGACTACAGTACGCTATTATAGAAGTCATAAGAGTAGACAAAAATCTACCTGGGCGTGTAGGAAGTGGGGGTGGGGAGAAATTCCATGAAATATATTTAACAGCTGGGAAGAAATAAAAGAGCCTCAGAAGAAGTCTTATAAGAAACAGTCAAAGAAGGAAGAGAAAAACCCAGTATCATAAAAACCAAAGAAGGGAAGGGAAAATAAGGAAGAAATGGTTAACAGAAACAAATAGTGCAGGGAAAAGAAGTATAACAATGACAGATTGGATTTAACAGAGGTTGCCCTGGTAACAGCAATTTCGTCATCGCTTTTAAATAGCTGAGGTTTCATGTGTATTAATGATCGCACTTATGCAGTATGAAGCTTTGAACATACACTGGGTGACCTGTATTACTCTGTTCTGCTGTTTCAGTGGGTTTCAATCGCTTACAACGACGATTCACTGATGCAATGACTCTCAGCTGTCAACTAGGAAGACATTTCAGAATCTCAGGGAATACTAAGAAGACACTGTAGTTCAAAAGGTTCTATTAGAATCACTATCATCAGGTTTTCCTCATAGGTGTTATCAAAAGGAAAGAGACAATACAAATGTGTGAGTAAATTTGTTCTACTTTCGGACAGTTTAAGAATCAGAATAAGAGTCTGCACTTTGCAGCTGCAGCATCAAAGGTTATGACTAATATTCATCCCAGTAAAAACAATGCCATCAAGGTTTATGTTCTAAGTCCAGCAGCAAAGTCCAAGATCAAGACAAGTTCTGCATTCATTAAATTAAGATCTAAACTAAAGTCCTTCCAGGATTCTGAACTCAATGCTCAATGGAGTAGAATTCTTGATCCACATAAACTGCAAATACTCCAGCCGGCAGTCTAATGTAATAAAGCAAATCTACACTACAAATACCTTCCATATCAGCAGCTTCGCCTTCCTCTTCCTCTTCCTCCTCTTCACATAATGCTGAGCAATCTTGGAGTTTTATACTGTCCTTTGAAATTAATTATACACAAAGTCACTTCAATATGTTCAATAAACTGAGCACATACCTGCCAGGAGAGTGCTAATCACTATGAAAATAAAAGTTCTTAGCTTAGTGGGGATGACGGACCCCCATCTTCAATCACTAACAGTAATGTGCTAAGTGCTGTGACTAAACATAGAAAGTATCAAAGTACCAAGTCATCTAACCTTTTAAAAATAGTTGGCAGTTGCACTTCCCATAAGTCATTTTTGTTAACCAATTCATTTGTATTAGAAATCAGCTCAAAGTTATATTAACTAATGTGCATAATTTAAAGCTATATTTCTATATTTATAAGTCATAATACACTTATTTACATTATTTAATGTAAATCACCTATTCAAATTTGTTAACAATATCCTGCCTATATTAAGCAAAAGTTATCAGATTTTGTAGTTATTTTAACTGACAAGTTTTCAGTTCAATTTCTTTACTAAAATAAAAAATGATAAGCAAAGACAGGTCTAGCATACGATTATCATTTTCACAAAATTAGTACTCTAAAAATCCTAAGTCAATACATTAAGTCAAAAAATCAGACATGTACCTTCATCTAGTTTCAACTTACTTAGGAATGAATCTACCATTAGAAACTTAAATTGTACGCATCATTATTATATCCAAAAATTGTGAAGACACAGAAGATCAGTATCTGATTATTAAATGAGTCAACAACTAACACAGTGAAATCATCAAGATTGGCAGTATTCATACTTAAAGACGACAGAAATCAACAACAAAGCTTACTGTGTCTAGATGGCAAATCTAAGTACTAAATTATAAAAAAAATTTATATTAAACAGAAATGACGGGAAAGACATGTTCTAGCTGTAAATTATTCTAACTATAGTAATCCTGCAGTCTCTGAAGGGATTTGTTCTAGCACACATCCCCACCCAAACCAAAATCCATAGATGTTCAAGTCTCTTATATAAAATAGCATAATATTTGCATATAATTTATACATTTCCCCCATATACCTCATATAATCTCTAATTACTTATAATACTTAATACAATGTAAATGTTATATAAATAACTGAATTTTTGAGGAAACAACGACAACACAAAAAGTTGTGTAAGTTTGGTACAGAGAAAACCAAAGTCGGCCTAAATACAAGGAATGTATTTTTGATTTGTGATTGGTTATATCTGCAGATGCAGAGGATGAACTGTTTTCATTGTTTAGTAGGATGTAGGATGTTAACTGGGATACCAAGTACCATAGTAACTATTACTAAAAAGTGTCACCATAAATCTATCAAAAAATGTCATCCACACTACTATGCCATTTATTATTCCCAAAGTTGGAAACATATACAAGTGGTTGGAGTAAAAATCTTCTTAAACAGCAAAAGTCTTTTGTGGGATTTCATTAGTCACTCAAACGTTCCAAAGAGCAAAATTTCACGAGGACGGATTCATAGGTCCATGAACTGAACCTTAGTCCCTAGCAAGTAAAAAACTCTACATTCAAAACAAAACAAAAAAACCAAAAAGCCTTGTTTTAGTTTCTAACACTTTCTGCTAAGCTCATTACAAATTCTAAATATTCCAATGCCAGAGTATCTGCAACTGGTAACTGCTGTATTGACTTTCATAAAAACACAAACAACGTAATTATTCTGTCAAAAAATTCTATCCTCTGAGACTTGACTGTTAACAAAATGATTAAGATAAAGATGAAAGCAATTCTCAGATTTATTTTTCGTATTTCAAACATCTATACAAAAATAAGACAATTGCAAATATTCTCTCTGGAAGTAAAATATTATTATATAGCTTGAATTAACTGAAAACTTTCAAGAACAATTCCACCCAGTGTATTTTTACCCCTTTCCCCCCAAATAAATTATTCAATAAAACCTAATTGCTTTAGCATCCATTTATTCAAAATGTCATGATTTTGAGAATGCTAATCTAAGTTACTTTAAATTTTCAAAAATAAAAACTCAATTTAGTAGTAAATTAAGAAACTATAGGAAGAATGAGTAAACTGCTTAATATACAGACTACAAAAATGATGTCTTTTTATTTATTTTTAAAAAATTATTTAGAAGTCTTCCCAATTGGTGAAAATCAGTAATTTCTACCAGTTACAATCTTACAAAATGTTTTTCTTAATCATATAACAAATTAAGAAAAATAAAGCAGCATTAAAAAATAATAGCTTTTGGTATTTTGATATAAGGAAATAAGGAAAAAAAACATGGAATTTAAAAGGGCTTGATAATTCATAATCAGTTAGAATAAGAAAACATGAGTAATCTTGAAATATATATATACATGTGTGTATGTATGTTGTATGTATGTGTATATGAATGTATATATGTATATATTACTAGGTCACTGAATTTAGAAATATAACTGTTTAACCAGTACCTTGCTTTCCAGTGTAATCTCCTTAACTGCTTCAGTCATTCCTGTAATACCTGTTTAAAATTCAGCAAAGAATAAAATATCTCCATTTACCTGACTTTAACAATACAAAAACACTTAAAATGACCTAAAATCTCACAACTGCTCCATAACAAGGAAGCAATGTTAGTAGAATTTTTCAGATGAACTTTTAACAGGAACAAATAATCCCAAAGGTATGTCTTAAAAAGGAAAATATTAAATTTCATATTTTACCATGAATTATCTTATGCTATCATTCCTCATTTACCTTTTTTTCTTGTATAGTCTTTATCAAAATACATATTCAAGTTCAGCAAGTTAAGCAAGTTAAGAGTGTACAGGACTAATATTTACATTTTACTGAAATCTATATCTCAACAAGGTCTATGTATCTGAGAAATCCAGGAACTAAACAGGTAGTAATATCACATGACATTGATATGGATGGAGCATCCTATTTTGTTATTTCCACATCTTACTTAATCCTATACACACTGTCCTGTGAGGTAGTTAGGTTAGTAACTGACCCCTAGGAAGAGATGACGTCTCACCAGCGAAGTACAATAACATGCTTGAGTTCACAGCCAGTCAAATGAAGAAGCTGGGATTTGGATCCGCACATGCTAACTTCTAGTCCAACACGGTCCACTGCAACTCATTAAATAACTACCTTGGAATCTACTTGTCTCAATGAAGGAGGCGCCAGAGATGGCAGTGCCACAAGTCGGCTAATACTTCTCATTCAAAATACTGGTCAGTGTTCTCCTTTGTTAATCTGCTGAAACTCTGCTGATAGTGATTCTACTTCTCCAAACCAAAGAATGACAAGAGGAAAACATCACAACACACAGCGTTTGCACAGTAGTTGCTTTTTTAGAAGTAACTACATAATAGGCATGATTATTTCCTACCAATAAACCTTTCATCTTAACATACTGATTTAGTATTACAAAATGATTACTGAATCCACTACATAAAGGAATTTCTTCAATCTGTTTAAGTATAATAATTTAACACTACACCATTAAACCAGTTTCTTCCAGAAAAGTAGGACCTACTGACAAAGAAAAAGAACACTGAAATGATTCTAATGAGGGTAATTCTCTCATGAGATGTGAGGATTAATTTTCAATTTAGGGTACTATGTCCAGATTTTGATCATACACATAGATGCTGCTCTTAAGGTATTTTTTTCTAGATTAGGTTAACATTTTATCAATCTACCTATCTAATTTATTCATTTATAATTTATTCATTTATTTGGACAACTGTGTTATTTTATTACTAAGGAATCCACTTCTGTGGCTGTTATGAAGACAGTTCTGGAGGTGAGGTAACTACCCATTCTGGTTACAACCACTGTTTTCTCTAGCTCAACTAAAAACCAAGACTCATGAGGCCTCGATACCTACCCTCTTATTCCTGAAGAGGCCAACATGTAGGAGGTTTTTCAGAGGAGAAGACGACTCTGTCCTTCCATAAGAGAAACCTTCTACTTTGCTTTATGAGGCAGATAGCAACCCCACACCACTGACAGGTTAGGACCTGCGCAGGCCTCAATATGATTAACATTTAATCAGTAGACTTGGAGAAAATCAGACTATGTTCCACAATACAGGTGGGCCTTGTCCAATTAGCAGAAAGCCCAAAGGCCCAAAGGCCTTCTGCAAATAAGCACCTGGATTTTGGAATGATCATGGACTAGAAGACAACGGAGTAACTCAGTGACACCAGAAACACAGTGCTATAACCAATGGTCATAGTCTGTCAACACACTTCCTACAGATGTGCTGCTGCTCACATCTTTAAGTCATGAGAAAACTGAAGTAGAGCAGCCGAAAGATTAGAAAAAAGTCTAGCAGCACTGTTCTGCAGGGAAACAGACTGAATCTCTGAATTTAAAAATGTTGTTCAATCTGCTATCTTCTCCTAGCCTTGACATAACACTCATTAAGCAGCAACTAAGCTGCAAATCAAGAAGTTCAAGTCCTAAATCCTTGCCTAGACCAATGTAAGGACAGATGACAGCACCCATTGGTCAGAGTGAAAAGGGAAACTGACCTAAGGAGGTACTTGGCCCTCAGAATACTTAGCCCTCTGTCTATTTCAGTCTCAACTGGCAGCAGCAATATGGTTCTCATGGAATACTTGGCAATGTCTAGAAGCATTTGTAGCTGTTACAAGCAGGAAGATGTTATTGGCATCCAGTGGGTAAAAGTCCAGAGGTACTGCTAATCTTTCTGTAATGCACATCAAAGAATCGATTATCCAGCACAGAATATTACTAGTGCTAAGGCTGAGAAATCCTGCTCTAATATTACTTTTGATTTAACTCCTACTCCCTAGAATCTAGGAGAAAATTTGCTTTTAGTTTGCTAGATTTAAACACTGAGTCAAAAATAGCAGCTACAGCAGTAGATAATATTAAGCATTTTACATTACTAATGGCAAACAGATTTTAGAACTTGGAATAAAAAATCATATTCAGACTTCTAAAGATTTATACAAACATACACTAAAAAAGGGCTCAAGCCAATTCCTTTAACAAAAATTTACTGAACAATCTCTTTACCAGCTGCCATGCCAGACATTGAGAATTCAACAATCCCTACTTTCATGGAGCCTAGAGTCCTTATAATCCTTTCAGTAGTCATTCACCAATTATTAAATAGTGTTAAATTCAGGTCTTTATGGAAAATAAATGGGTATATTTAGGGCAGCATGGCTGCTGCCCTAAAGCTTGTCATTCAATAATGGAATGATATGTAAATAAGCGATGCTAAAGTAATATGCATATTCGGAATTTCTAACTGGCTTTCTCTTTAGAAATAAAAAATTCAAACTGCTACTGTTTGGTACTATGAAAATTTGGCATATTCCAAAAACATTTTTCTTTCTTTTTTCCCAATTTTGTTCTCCTATTTCTTTTCAGGTAAAAATCGAATGGGACAAAACTGCACATCCGGATGCTTTTTTTTTTTTAAAATCAAGCTTGTTATATAGGATGGTTAAAAAAAGTTTAAAACAATTGCAATATATGCCATGTTATTCTAGTGTCCTCTTACCTGTATTATGGTAAGTATCTACCCATCCCCCATCACCATCATCTTCTTCGATGATAGCTTCTAACTCATCGGAATACTCCATCTGTTTGCACCGTTTATAACATGGCACTGTAAGAAAAATGGCAAATAGTTACTAGCCCATAATCTGCTTCCAATAATTCACTAGAAAAAAGAGAAAGCTTATTCCATAGATATATTTATGACCAAAATATTAAGTGAATCTATTTCACCTCTAAAAAAAGTGATTATAGAGTTACATTTAGCCCACAGACAGATTTGACTATATTTTTCTTTCCTTAAATGGCTTTGTCAGAAGACAAGTAAAAAGGCTCTACTGGGAGATATTCATGCATTCTTTACTTTGACGGTCTATGAAGATCAGCAGTCTGAAGCCAGACATGACATTGGTCAACTTTAGGTTAATGAAGAGTAATACCTTATTTTAATAGCTTTACTCTCAGAACATGGAGTCATCACCTCCATTCTCAGTAGTGGTAAAAGTGACCTCTGGTTTGCAATGCTAAAGTAACTTTCAATTAGAATTAATTCATATATAAATTCCAGCAATTCATACTACATGAATCAGTGTAAAATTTACTAAACTGCGAAATTTGCTCACATATAATACTGGTGTCAACCTTTTCATATAGCAAATGTGTCAATTAACAGGCATTATTCATGTAAGCCTAAAACAACTATGATACAAAAACATGATGTATTGCTATTAATCTGATTTTTACAAAATGATACAAATGATAAATCCTAATAAAAAACTATGATATAGGAAATAAAAACTGATTTTTTAAAAATATTTTCCCTTTCTCATGTGGGCAAATTAGAACAGAAATCAATGTAATGTCATGTGACCAGATAGGAACTATTTATAACCTTTCGGTACTGCTTTCAAGTTAACGTCATAATTAAGATACTACTCGTTTGAAAAACATTTCCTGTGCCCATAGGGAATCTTTCAATGACACACTGGATAATAAAAGCTTTAGTTATGTGTTTTAAAGTAACAAAGGTAGTATCATTTCATTTTTCATGAAAAATTTACCTTTAAAGGATATTAAAATCAAATAGCTAGAAATATTATGAAGTCAGCTTTATAAAATCCAATTAAAAGAAGTTTAACTCTGCTTAGGACCCTTTCCTCTGTAGCATAACACTAGACCTTCTTGGCAAAAAGAAATAAAGGAGATTAAAAACAAGGAGAAAAAACCCCAAAATCTTTAGCAATATAAGTCAGAGCTTCATTAACTTTTCAAACTTCTGCATGAGAAGCTGTAAATACAGCTTTAAGCACAAATAAGATGATATGTGCTAATGTTTTTAATTCTTTAAACATTTACTAACATATATTGTGTAATTCTTACCATTTTTGGTAACCAAAAACTGTTTGCCAGTTGGTAGGTATGCCTTCACTTTTAATTCTTCCCCTGTAGCCCTTTAAAAAGAGGGAAAAGCACCAACATTCAAAAAATTTTAATATAACAACAAATAGAAGATATGACATGTACAATTCTAAACTACACAATCCACACCTATGAGAAACAGTTTTAGGATTTGTTTGGAAAGGATGCCACTAAGCGAACTACGTTATGGCATGAAAGAGCGGAACAATATTACAAGTGAAATCTATGAGGAGATACAGACTGACTTAAAGGAATCTGATTAAATATTAAACAAAAAAGGTAGAATAAAAAAGAACCACAGAGCAACTATCATGCTTGCCTCTAAACAAACAAAACTGCTGTTTCTTAGTAGTCTCATTTAGGTTTTTTTTGTTTTTTTAATCACGAGAGTACTTCCTGAGCTCGAGGCAGGAAAATAATTGTGTGACATTACATAACAAAGTAGGTGGTTGGCAAGATCTCTGTTCCTACCACTCTATTAAAATTAGTATAAAAAATAAAAGATGCTTTGACTCACAGATGATGCTGAGTATAATAACTGAAAAAAAACCCAAACCCTCTTATTGAGTGCTTGTGAAGTACAGCACTTAGAACTAATATATATATTATTTTCATTTAATCCTCAGAACCCTAATACTAATTTCCCTTAGAATATATATTATTTTCATTTAATCCTCAGAACCCTAAGAATACTAACTTCCCTAAGTCAAAGGTAAGTAAACAAAAGCTTAAAGAAGTGGGACTGCCCACTGACACAAAACCAGAAGGTCTCAGAGCCAAACTCAAGCCAAGAGATTCCAGAGCATCTTGCTTGTGAACACTACTCCCTCTATGGGTCAGAGCCAGAAATAACATCTCTGATTTTTCTGAGCTGCTGGGAGTATCTTAAAAATCTGATTTTAAAAAACACCTTACTGGGCATGCCCTGGTGGCCTAGTGGTCTAGTACACCTGGGAGCAGGATGTATGTGGGCACATCCTAAGGCCCTCGGTTCAAGACCCACGGCTGGTCTTGAACCAATGTGAACAACTAAGAAAAATAAAGTGCTGCTTCTGCCTCTCTCACCCTGCCTGTCTGCTTGTCTTCATTTCTGCTAGCACCTTTCCTCTTTCCTTTAAAAAAAAATTATTAAAAAAAAGCATATCGTCAAAATTAGGGAAATGCAAATCAAAATCACAATGAGATACCACCTTACAGCAGTGAGAATGGCCTTTATCAAGTTGTCAAAAAATAACAAGTGTTGGCAAGGGTGCAGAGAAAAATGAAATGATAGGAATTCAAAATCGTACAGCCACTTTGAAAAACAGTATAGAGGTTCCTCAAAATAAATAAAAAAAAACCATGGCCCAGCAACTGAATATGAAAATGGTAATTTGAAAAGATACATGTATCCCAATGTTATAAAAGTCAAGGTATGAAAATAATCTAAGTACTCATTGATAGATGACTGGATTAATAAGAGATGGCATACGCACAAACTACTCATCTACTTTAAAAAAAAAAAAGGATAAAGTACTGTTTTTCACTAACTTGGACTGAATTAGAAGGGGTTATGCTAAGTGAAATAAATCAGGAGAAAGACAATTACCCAATGATTTTCCTCATATATGTGGAAGCAAATGAACAGACAAAACCAAACCAAAGCCTACTCTGACAAGAGAACTGAGGTTACCCGAGGAGAAGGGGGTAGGGGTCGAAAGCGAAGTGTAGAGGGAGTCCATTTGGACAGAAGAAAGATTATTAGACTTTGGTGACAGGTATGTGCTGTATCATGTTTGAAGAAGAGTGAATGAGCACTCCTAAAAATTTCAGTGTTGCAAACCAATGCTGCCTCAATTGAAAAAAAAAAAAATGGTTCGAAGATTCTTCTGTGGGTCACTGACTAGCACTGGCCACAGCTGGGAAGACATGTCTGTCACAAATATATGAACATAAACAAATATATGGTACCTTCTCAATTTTCATTTTTTAATGAATTTAAAGTCCGAATTATAGCTATCAACAAAAGAAAAAGCCAGGAAATATCCCCAAATCATTTGAGAGCATTCCAGGCTTCATCGAACCATTCCCAAGTATCAATTCAATAATGTCATGGCAATGAGTGGAGTTCTGAGGGAAGAGGAGACAGTAAGATCATGAAGGCACCTCAGACATGTTCTTAGAAGAAGAGCATGGAAGTAATTTGAGTTGTTCCTTGGCCCCAACAGCTTAGCCAGAAGTGTGGACATTGGAGAAAGGTACATTTGAATTCTAAATTACAATAAAATTATGACATGAACTGACATTCTAACCATAACAACACATAAAACAGAACTATAAAAGAACCACCTGCTAAAAGATCCTGTCCATATATCTATAACCTCTATAACACTAAATTAATTTTAAAAAAGAAATCTGAATAAAGAAAATGTGCATCAATGACATTACAGAAGATCCTAAATTATAGTTTTACAAAACAGATTATTTAAAAATTTAAACATCAATTTGACTTGAAAAATATAGACCAGAGGATTGGATTAAAAAGAGACAGGATACACGCACACTAGTCAGCACACTACTCTGTCTTTCTCCTAGCTAAACAGAGTTGGAAAATTTAGAATAAAGAAAAAAAAAAGTCAACTACCCTTACTAAATCAAAGAGCATTTATGATATAAATTTAGTTTTAAGTAGGGAAGAGAAATACATGCAAAAAAAATACGGACATAAATCTGATATTTAGGCTTTTCATGCACTAAATTATCTTGCAAACTGCAATGCTGATGAAGTTCTGCCTTTTACCAATTTTTCTACTCTTCATTCAAGATTACTTACCATTGCCATGTGGGACAGTGATGAACTAAGTGATCTCCAGCTGCCACAAACTATTTAGGATTTAGAAGAAATAAGGAAAAAAGAGAAAAATAAAAATTGAACACTGAATATAGAGCTACAAAAATACCACAGATCATACTATGTAACCTTGATATTCAATAATCAGTTAAAACGTAAACTATACCAAATCTGCTCTATCAGCTTTATTTTTATTAAAACTGCAAAATGTTTAACATCCATAAAAAATCAAAATAACATGGGAAAATAAAAACATTGAAAACATGGGAAAATAAAAACATTGAAAGCTTTTCTGGTCACGATGGAGCTCTGGTAGGAGCAAGACTCACATCCTCTCCACAGAACTTGGAATTCACCTATTTTCCAGAAATAAGCACGGAAGTAAAGCAGGCAGAGTCCCTACGGACACAGCAGCAATCGCGACAACAAAGTGTAGGTGAAACCGTCCACTTTCAGAGCTACATGGCAGACTCAAACTCAGAATTCCAGCTGCTGCAGAGGGGAGGAGCTGCAAGAACTGTCCCTACCAGGAACAGTGAAAGCAGCAGGGAGCCTACCCAGGGAGCCCACCCACCAAAACCCGGACGCAGAGCCAGGGGAGAGGGTCTAGGCACAGGGTAGAAGAAAGACCAATGCCCCAGTGGTTTGAACAGGAGGCCTAGCAATAAAATTATGCTGGGCACCGCCATAACCGGAAGGCAGCTAAGGGAATCCATTTTATAGATGAGAAAACTGAAACTAAGAAATCTGCCTAAAGTTATATAGTATACAAGTCTCAGAGCCAAGGTTCAAATTTATTTTTATGCCCAAATCCTGTGTGCTTAATATTTTATCCCGTTTAGTTTTATTATTGTTTTGTTTGAATAAAGCTATCCAAAATTTTTGAATTTCACTGTCATCATGTTGAGTTTTTTCTTTTTAGTTACCTTATTCGTCTTGGTAACTCCAATTTTTAACTTTTCTAAATTCAGGAATTTTGATTCAAGTTTACATTATGAATTTTTATAGTTTCTACTATATTCATTTTAAAGTTTAATTGTTTTGGAAATATATTGGGTAATATATTATACTCTCCTGAGTTTCTTTTGAAATAGCATTTAATGTGATAAATTATGGTTTTTCCTTGGCCTGAAAAAAAAAAATCAAAACAAAAAAATAAGGACTGGTAAAGGAAACCAGAAATTTGGTTGTGAGTGTGGTGTGAAATGCACACTAACTGAGGTGTAAATTCAATATCCTAAAAAGCATATAGCGATATGAAATAATAAAACAAATATGCATAAGCCTATAATATATAAACATATATTCACAATGATAATATAATGAATATCCATATATCTGCCATATTTTTCAATTTTATCTGCTTTCAAATGTATGTAAATTTTAAGAAAGCATATAAATAAATAATTTTGGAATAAACAAAAAATTGAGTTATTTCTTTTAATTTTTTTGATTAAATGCCAAAAACAAATAGTATCATAAAGTGACTAGAAATAACACTACAGGATTTGAAATATCAATTACCATGTTATGAATAAATGCAATGAGATTCCTGCTAGTGGTGAAAATCTTTTAAAAAATTACTAAAAAGATACAGGTCTATGATGTAAGAATGGTTTATTATATCACAGCACACATTTCTGTGTTAAAAAAAATTTAGATAAAAGCCCATTTTGAAAACTTTTCACAACTTAAAAAAAAATTCAGGAAGATACATTTAACTTTTTAAGAATTTCCATTACATATGAACATGATCTGTTATTACTGCAAGACAAAAATTCAGCTTACTGGACAACTGCAGCATCCTAACTCAAGTAATATGAGCACCTAACTTTCCCAGTTACTTTTATTTTGCAAGTCTAACATAAAATCTTGTGCTACTCATAGGTTTATTACAGAGCAAAATTAGACTGTCCTTAATCTCTGGCATCTAAGTATGTGTATAGCTATACTCTATTTTGAGAGTAAAGTTGTATAAAATAAAAATTTTGAAAGCAACTTCTTTAAGATATAGTAACAAGGTAAATAGCAACTTTACAAATGTTTCTGCTCTTTTACTTCTAAGAATCTTTTAATTGTTTAAACTGGTTAGGCAGAGTTTATTCTCTGGCCCCAAGTTTAGAGTATTTTGGGTCTCTGTAACCAGATGCTACATTTCACTCTGTGGTTATCAGGAACAAGATTTCATCATCACTAAGAGAGAATTTAAGAAAAAGCAAAGTAAAGAATTCAATATTTAAAATTGTTTAATGATATTGCCTTGATGTTACAAGACTACTATTTTATTTCACAGTATCTCTGCTAGCATCCATTTGAAAAACAACAAAAAAATTAGCTGGTAATTAGTACATATGTACTTATCAGCAATGGCTAATTACCTTTTGTATGTTCAAATGGAATAAAATATAGACAAAGACTCAAATTTGTGAATTCTAAATATTGTTTGCAATAGCTTTCTTTTAGAGATTGAATATTAGAAAATACAGAATAATTCCAAGTTGGAATCAATGTTAACATTTTGGTAAGCAACTGCATTCCTCAAATATCCTCTCTTACTAGTACTCTACTTAATCAAGTCACACGCATGTTCATTAAAGCATTTTAGTCAGATAGAACTTATAATATGTCTGCCCCTCTTTGAAACACAACAGCTCCACATCTCTCAATGAAAACAAAAAGATAACTGGAGACTAAGTTATAAGCCGAGAAACAGTAAGAGAAAAGAAAACAGATCAACTCAGTATTCAATCCAAAGCAAATTATAACCTTCTCATTTTCCTCTTCTAGACTCATTCCGATCTAACTCAGTCTTATAATTGTGCTCTAACCCATTCTAGTATTATGTGATTTGTCCACAGCTGAGCTAGTTTTGCCTCGGTTTTTTCAAAAGGGAGAATGTATAAACCACTTAATGACATAATTAAATATGTTATTCATCTTACGATTAGTAGCTCTTTCAAAACAGCTTAATTCTAATGACCACATACTTCAATAATGCCAACTATTTACCAGTAAGTCATCTTCACACAGGAAAGATAAAGTCAGAGAATACAAGAAAAGCAGCAAACTTTCAAGTCTGCTCTGGATTTCAGATACTTACATTTCAAAAGTCATGCCCAAATTACACCTTTGTTAAAATCAAAATTTCAGTTTTATTTGGTATTCAACTTGTTAAAAACTCATGATGCCTAAGGTTGAATGGGTCCTTTGGAGGATATCTAGCCCAAACCCCTTATTTTATAGATGAGGAAGCATGAGGTCTGTACCTAGGTATTTAACTGATTTGTCTGAGCAGAAATAGGAAAAATTAGAGAAATGGGTCTAGAAGACAGACTTCTAGGCTCTTTCTATATCACCATTATGTCTTCACTGAAAATAAAGACAATTTTAGATAAAAGATCAGTTCAGCACACCATTCTTAGAACTCACAAGGATTCTGGACTAGAGAAATTTCATCACAATTGAAAATTGAAAAGAACAATTAATTCCCTGGATTAAGGTCTTAGAATTTATAGTAACAGTCAGATCATACAACATACCATTTCAAATATTTCTTTCAATACAATGAAGTTCTATTGTCACTGAGTGGTAATTTTAAGGAGTCAAAGGTCAAACTTAAATAAATTCTTACCATTTATTAAGACTAAAAATAAGTCTGATGCAACCATAACTATTCATAAAGCTGGACTCCAAAAGGGATTTTAGCAGTATCTTATTTCTCTGTGGATAACAAAATCACTGCTTAAAGGAAAGAGAGTCCTTTCATTATACAGATTTGGTATATAAGTAAAATGATTCCTCAAAACATAATGCCATGTTATTAGTTCAATAAAACACAAATGACCTACAAAAGAGCCATTAGTTTCAGAATTAAGCAGATTCAACACTTGGTTAGTAGGAAAAAAGGAAAGATGAAAAATAAATTAATATTAAGTATATAGCAAAAAATATTTAAGCTAAATACTAACAGGAAACTTATTATTCAAGCAGAAAGTGAAATTTCCAAATGGAAAGAGATGAAAATGTATGCCTGGTATAGACAGAGGCAAGACACAGCAAGTACCAGAGTTCCTTGCACAACTGAATATAACATAAATGAGTAGAGGGCAAGTGGCCGTAGGAATCTTCTATTCCCTCTTCCGTCCTTATTTCTAATTAAAGAGGAACTACAAAGAAATATGAGAAGTGGTAAATTGAGAGGGAAGTACGCCTCCTAGTCTATGGGCAACAGAAGTCTCTATACAATTGCAAATACAGCCAACAATCTAATTTTATTCAAATAAAGATGAAAGTTCAAGACTCCTTCTTCAGAATATCTTCAACACTCACCTCTTCTGGGGTGATAACACCTGTTTCCTTAAACCTGGATTCCTGAAGAGAGCAAAAAGAATAACAGTATTATACTACCTTTCATTTTCAATTGAAAAATGTTTGTGGGGCAACTATTTGCTTGGCACCCTTCTAGGCAATGGCGCAGATACTAAACAGAATGTATCACTGGTACCTGACCTCAGGAATGTAAAAAGCTAATGGAGAAAACTGATCTGAAAATAATTACAATACTTGAAGTACAATAAGAACAATATACTCAGGGCTCTATTAGAGCAAAGCTCTTTTGAAAAACATTCAAAACTGTACACAAACATTAAGTCTTAAGAGTTATATTGTGAAATAATCAAATATTATAAATTTTAAATGCAAGTATCTTAGGTTTTCACATCTAACAATTTAGCCAGCATCTCATTTAGATTGAGTAATATTAGAAACCAAAACCAGAAGTCATGAATCATTTAATATTTTCCCATTCTCTTCTTCATGTAGCTACTGATACAATAGCCTTTCCTCTCATCAAGGGAATTTACTAAATTTCCTACATTTCTAGTAAAATCTTGTGGTAATTTACAAAAACGAAAAGATTTATGAACATTATTCTTTCAACAACTACTTACTGCATAACTACTACATACTAGAGACTACGTGGGGCAGTGGGCACACAGGCATGAACAAAATAGTCCAAACTCATCCCTGTCCTCACGAGTTTAAACTCCAGTGGAGGGAGAAATATCAAATGGAAATAAACATCGTGAAGAAAAATGAGGCAGAGAAAAAAACTGGTGAGGGGTGGAGAGATGCTACTGAAAAGAAGATGGTCAGCGAACAAAGATTCCACAGATAAGTGACCACAGAGCAGAGACTAAACTAGCCTCCCAGTGACGTGGTGGAGGAACAGTCCAGAGGGAAGGGCAAATGCAAATATCCTAGGTAAGGATACAACAAAGCACAAATAATGAAGGGGCTGTCAAAATGGCTTAAGAAGAAGTGAGGCAAGATTGTAGTAAATGAGATAGGGGCCTTTACAAATAAAGTATAGAGGCTTTAAGTTCACTGTATGGACTGGGCTTTTGCAATACATAAGTTCGTTTTTTTTCCCTCTCTCTCTATTCGGGGTTTTTTCTCCTTGCCCTCCAATGTCTGGTAGGAAAAGTAAAGATTCTCTCGGTAAACCAGCATGCTGCACGGGGGTGGGGGTGTGGACGTGGACAGGGAAAGAATCATTAACACTGCTTTCCTCATTACTAAAAATATATACCGCTGGTGCACACGAGTGCACAATAGTGGAGCAGCAGTTAGGTCAATCGCCTCTGAAGGAGCACAGGCCACAAACGCCCAGGTTCAAACCTTGGGTTGCAGGGGGACAGTGTGAACAACTAAATAAAAATGAAGTAAAGTGCAGCTTCCTCCTCTCTTCCTGCCTGCCTACTCGCCTTCATTCCTGCCTGCACCTTTACTTAAAAAAATAATACACACAGACACACACACTGACAACACTTCCTTTTCAGTTTGGTGAACAAATCAAATGACTCCCCAAAACGTAAATTCTGTTATAAATTCAATAAAGTACAACCGATCAATGAAACAGCAATTCTGCATTTAATTTGGGAGGTCTTTTTCTCTAGTTCCTCTACCTCCTAATCTAAAAAGTTGTGTATTATTTAAATACAAAAGGACAAATCTTAGATTTTAGATTTAGGTACACAAATTTCTGAAATGATACCATTCATATGCAAACGAATCCATTGATTCAAATGTTAAAATGATTTTCACTTTCTAAGGCAACTGAAAAATCTTAGGATGGGTTTCACTGTAAACAAATAGAAGCACAGCAATGAGTTGGGATTCTCATTTATACATTTTCTTTTTTTAAAATGTGACCCAACAAGGAATCGTTTAAAAATCGGCCTTTGAACTGAATCTATAAAAAGGTCAGGATTGACATTCCCCTATGCCACAGAAAGAGAGCAGTTTATACAAGTAAAACGTCCACGATTTTTCCTAGCATAGAGAGCCAACCAACTTAAGTGTGCTATTTCATCTGCACGCTAAGATTTGTAAAACTGTAACTGAAAGCTTGAGAGAAAATAATAAGAAATGTACCATCAATGTAAAAAAAAAATTGCATTCTAAGAGGGTCAAGTTGCTCCAGTTATCGCTAAAGTTCAAGATTAACAAACAGTTTCGGCTATTTTTAAAACTTGGGAAAGGAAGGTTTTCCCGGTTCGGTGAGTTTCCCGGTACTGATAGCTGGAGCGAATTTCATCTCACTCCTCTGAAATCTAATAAGCGGGGGCTCAGTCACAATTTACAATTCAAACTTCTCATCGGGAGACTTGCTATGAAATTTGAAAGAAAGGGCGGGGGGGGGGGGCAATAGGTCTTTTCGTGCCAAACACCGATGTCCCTTTGCGAAAAGATAAAACAGAAATTCGCATTTAAAAAGTTGACTACTTCCGAGCTTAAGATTTAACAGCTTTCTCCCAGCTCAGACGCTGCCGACCACCTTCCCAGGGCGCCGTCCCCGGCGGGACACGCCGAGATCCGACGGCTGGAGCCCCGGGTCGGCACCCAGCGCCGCTCCGATGTCACCAGCGGGGCCCGAGACTCGAGAAGCCCTGGGAGAGCCCGCGGGGGGGGCGGCACCGGGTCCGGCGTCCCCTCCGGGCGCCCGGTCCACGATCCCTGCAGAGTTGAGCGCAGTGAGCTGACAACCCCGTCCGGCTTACCTTGAGGACCGGGGTCAGGTACTCAGCCACTTCCAGCGCCTTTCCCTTCACCGTGTTTATAACATTCTGCATCCTGGGGCCGGAGGAGCGGCCGGCCCCGCAACGCGGTGGGACAGGCAGCCGGGACGGGGGGGCGTAAAGTCAGAACGTGTCCCCGCTGACTCGCACAGGCACCCGGCCAGCGGCACGCAAGGGGACCGGACGGGACGGGACGGGACGGGACCGGACAAGACGGGACGCGACGCGACGGGGCGGACGGGCCGAGGGGGAGGGGCGCGGGCGCCGCGCGCGAGGAACGGGCCCAGCTGTCACCCGGGCGCGCGGGGGGCGGCGGGGAGCTGCGGGGAGCGGGCGCACGCGCACCCCTCGCCTTTCCCGGGAGCAGTCTTCTCCCGCCGGCTTCTCGCAAGCCTTCGGGCTTCCCCTGGCTGCGCGCACTCTCTCGCCGTAGCTCCGCCGCCACCTGGGCCTCACGTGACACAGGACTCTCCCGGCACGTGACGCGGGAAAGGCCGCGCTGGGGCGGGACCTGGCCGCTTCTCCCCGCCCTCCGGA
Organism: Solenodon paradoxus; assembly: GCA_004363575.1. NCBI lineage: Eukaryota > Metazoa > Chordata > Mammalia > Eulipotyphla > Solenodontidae > Solenodon > Solenodon paradoxus. The sequence continues at coordinate 91,195 of RJWH01002084.1, read as the reverse complement.
AGCGGAACAGCGAGCACGCCTGCGCAATGGGCCCCCGTCCGCACTTTCCCTAGCTGGACGCTGTTGTGCTTCTGGTTCCGGAACAGGAAGCTCGGGGATAAAGGCTTTTTTCGCTTTTCTGTCTCTCCCATGACTTCCCTGCCTATGGACTCTAACAGCTACGGCTGCCACTGCGGAGCCAGGTAGTTCCTGTCTCAGCTCTAGTATGCGCGCTCTCCCACGGGAAGCTCTTCGGCGGCATCGAGGTAACCGCGTCTCGCGAGCGGAGAACTGCGCGTGCGTGTGAGGGGAGGGCGCGCCAGACGAGACCTCTACTGCGCATGTGTGTGAAACCTGTACGCCTCCTGGAAGGGCGGCTCTCCTCGGTCTGTGTGCGCCTGCGCCATGTTGGGCTGGAAGCTGGCCTTTCAAGCCCATCTCTTTCCAATGCTCAGGGCCCTGTGGTCATCCCTGCGCTGCATGGTTTGGGTCAAGTTACTCGGCCTGGAGCTTATTATCCTCAGTATGTCCAAAGAGCGTCTTAGAGTCATTGAGTCCTAAGTTCCCTTTTATTTCTCACACCAACTCCTGAAAATTGAGCAAGTGTTTCGGGTATTTCCATTTTGATCATTACTGTAACAAAAATAGAGCCTAGAAAATTCTTTTCCTTTTCGGAAAGACCTGCTACTAAGAAGAAGTATATCAATCTGAAATTCACTTACAGAAAAAAGTTGCAGATACAATTGAAAACGAAAGAATTGCTTTTCTGCAGATTTCTCTGCCAGCCCTGAAGTGTCATGGAAGCTCCTCTGATCTGGCCTGGGCTTCTCTGCCTTTTGAGTTCCCCTTCCTGACAAATGTTGACTCCATTTCATTTCCTTTCCTCTTATTTTCGGTTCTACTATTCACCTTTTTTGGTCGTGATATAGCTACAGTCAGATATTTCCATTATACTTCCTCTGTCAGCAGACTTGCTTATGAAATTGTTCTTTTCTTTCAGGCAATTAAAATAAACTGGAAAATGGAAAGCAAGGGTCGTGGCCATCCTCTATCATGCTCCTTTTCAGCAATGTGTACATTCCTGCTAGGGACCATATTCATTGCTTTAAGCTCAAGTCGCATTCTCCTGGTAAAATATTCAGCTAATGAAGGTAAGATAAGGCTTACAATATATATGGAGCACTTCCATGCAATCACACTTTCTCTCTCTTGTCTTTGGTTTCCTTGTATATGGAATAGAAGTAATACTTTTCAAGTACTCTGCTCTTGTGACTGCTAAAACATGCTTAAATTTGATTCTTTAAAGATTATTCCTGAGCAAGAAAAATTGCAGATGCTGAGTGAAATTTGGGTTAGTCAAGTACAAGGTCTGATAAACAAGGCCTGATATCTTTTTCAGAAAAGATAGTATCTGACTATTGATTCATTCAACAGGTGTTGCTGGACCTGTAATGATATGTATAATTGTAACTTATTTTGAAATAGGTGAGAAGATATGTTTGTTTGGTTACTTGGCATATGTCACGTACTATACATTTCAAAGGATCGGTACAGCCTTGGTAAATATGTACTCAGGAAATCCTTTTTTTAAAATGGAAAATTTGTATTTAAACAGTTTAATTCCACAAACTGTGGCAAACCTCTCACGGGTTGTTGAGGACACAAAATCATGACATTGTGACTAGATGGAGGAGGGACTAAAGGGGAAGTGACTGGAAGCAGGATACCAGTTAAGCGGTTATTGCCAATTCAAGCCACAGATGATGAGGACTAACCCACCCTTTGGAAGAAAGAATAGAGGAGGAGGATAGATTCACAAAATATTCTGAACATTGATAAGCCAGGACTTGGAGACTATATTCAATGAGGAGATTAAATTTGTTGAAATATTGGATAACTCTGAAATGTGACTGAATTCATGTTCTTGTCTGAAATGGAAACTATTAGGAGAAAGAGATTTGGAGTGAATTCAGAGACATTATACAGTTTTAGCTATGTATGTTCCATGAGGCCAGGAACTGTGTCCTTTTACTCATAGTAATTTCTTACAGTGACTAGCACATCAAACATGAGAGAAATGCCACTCAAATGAATAATTCATATGGATCTATTTAGCAGGTATTAAATGTTCCAGAATTCAGGTTTAGCGGCTTTAATATTAAAACCATAGAAAAGGTTTGCTTATTTAGGGTAATCATGCAGAATGAGGAAAATTAGAGCCAAAGACAGAATTTAACAGACTTGTGACACTCAGAAGGACATTAAGAAGAGAGACGAGAGATCTAAGTCATCTGTCTCATAGAAAGGCAGGAATGAGTTTAAAGAGTGAGAGAGCTGCAGCATCAGATGAGGGAGTAAAGCATGTCCTTGGGAATTAGTAATTAGGTGTTTCGTGATCATAGGGACTAAGTATTTACAGTAGAGTGAAGGAATCCAAACCAGATTGCTTGGGGACAAGACCTGAACAGAAAGTGGGTATAATGGAGATAATGAATGTCAACACTGTTTCAGGGAGAAGGAGAAAGGATGGTAGCTGGAGGTGACAGGATCTTTTGTTTTCACGGGGGAATGTTTTTGACCATATTTGTTTGCCGTGGGAAGGAAGCCCATGAGTAGAGAACAATAAGAAGATACACTGAAGTCAGAGGGAATACTCACTGGAATAGTGTCCCTGTAGAGAAGAAAAGGTTTTAAAGGGAAGAACGGGGGACTAGGTGCCATGAATCCCTTTCTGTGAGACTGAAGGGAAACCAGTAAGAGCAGATCTGACGACAGGATATTTTAGTGTGGGCAAGTGAGTGGAGGGAGGTTATATGCATACTGGGACATGCCTCGGGATCACTCATGAAAGAGCTACAAGGAAAAATGAATGAAAAACCAGAGTTCTAGTGCAGTGACAGGTGAGATTTGTAATCGGAAGCTCCCACCCATGCGTGTACATGTTTGTTCACATGTCTTTCATCACAGAGACCAATGCAGAATAGTACTGGAGGACACTGTGGTTTCCCTCTCACTCTGAGCTGGGAAAAGGGAGGAGATGTTTTAAGTAGGCCCTAAGGATTGAGAAAACTTAACAGGCGAAAACGTAAATTCCGGTGAACGTAGGTACAGAGCTCTGTTGATCACCAGGTCTCTGAAGATGCCTGACAGGGTCCCTTTGCTGCAAGGAGCTTACAGTCTAAGGGTGAGAGAGACATGAAGAGTGATAACGTGGTCTGGCAAGTCCCGTTACAGAGGTTACAGGGGGTCTAGGATCGGAGATGAGTAAAGAATCGATGATGCTGAGGTGGAGAAGGTCAGGAGAAACCGCAGAAAAGAGGCAGAAAGGGCATTCTGGGTAGAAAGAATGTTGAATTGGCATTTTCCCTCTGTTCTTGGCCAATTTTGATTTTTTAATAGGACCAAGGGAAATAAGCAGGTGTCAAAATGAAGGGAAAATGCAATCCTCAGAATAGGAGCTAATAGGTTGTGCCCTGGAGGCCTAGCAGTCTAGTCCACATACATCCCAAGGTCCAAGGTTCACGACCCAGGGCTGGTAGGAACAGCCAGTGTGAACTACTAAATAAAAATACAGTGCTTCCTCCTCCTTTCTTCCTGCCTGCCTGCTTATTCTCCTTCATTCCTGCCTGCACCTTTCCTTTAAAAAAAAAAATAGGACCTTCTAAAATTTGTGTTTGTTCTTGGCAGAATTATGGAGCAAGTTATTTAAAAGCATTTAGAAAAGACAGGTAACTGCTGAGACCCAGGTGTGCTAACCAAACCTCACTCCCCGGCTCAGTTGACCTGTCAGTTAGGACATAGCTCCCCAACTTGGCCGTGGATTTGGTGTGTCCAAGTATTTCCTCTTGGCCCTAGACATAGCCAGAGCGCTAGGTCAGTTGCCTCTTGCCTCAGGTAGCTTCCTTCTTCAACCTCAAATGCACCACTTATCCCAGAGTGCCAAACATTGTTTTCTGTATGTGCCATGATAGGAAAACTCAGTAAAGGTAGAGTCACAGACAGACGGTAGCTTGATTTAGCAAGACAAGTCACACAAGAGGAACTGTGAGCTGGGGAAGAATTCGGCCAGGTAATTCATAGCTCCTTGATGAGTTGGCCCTGAGTGCTAATTAATGCTCAGGTCAGAAGGCGGTTTCTAATGTCAGGCCACATAACTCTTTTTGCCTGTAACCCTGGTATCCTCAACATGGTTTTCAGCAACTTGGATGAAAACCTGAGAGGCGTGTTCATCAGATCGAAGGGTATTGAATGTGGATTGGGTTAGAGATAGCTAATTCACTCAGGTGAGTTATTCAAAAAAGCAAAGCCAAGAGGATGAAGTTTAATATTACAAGTCATCTTTTATGTCTAAAAACAGCTGTAAATGTTTAAACATATATAAATAAGCATTATATGAACAAAATGTGTAGTTAAAAACCATTCCTCTTATATTTCAGAGAACAAATATGATTATCTCCCAACTACTGTGAATGTGTGTTCAGAACTGGTGAAGCTAGCTTTCTGTGTGCTGGCATCATTCTGGGTTATAAAGAAAGGTGAGTCTTGAAATAGTACTTTGTGTACTTGTTAAACATCACAGAAAGCAAAAAACTAGAACTGGCAGGAACATTTTATATCACTTAGTATAACCCCATTCATTTTACACAAGGGCGTTAACATACAAACTGAAGCGTGACCACTAAGGTTTTGCAGGTGGAGAAACAGATCCCAAGAGAAAGTTGAAGCAGTGCTGGGCGGGAGGCCCAGAGCCCGGACTCCAGTCCACATTTCCTAGAGTCCTGTCTCTTCCCTTCGTTGGGCTTGTCTCTGAGCTGGGTCATAGGTCACACAGCGATTGAGCTTTTATTCAAATTCACACTTTAATGTTAATCAGTGCTGTCTCCGTTAATAGGTGTTAAATTGCAAAACAGTCCTCATTTCCTACCGGGGATGCAGCATGGGGCACTGGAGTCAGACTATATTCTGAGTTAGGTTATTTTCATCTCTCTGAGCTCCGTTGTTATCAACTGTCAAATAGAAATACTAATCCTTGCTCACATCTGAAGTAGTTCGCTATTCATGGCTCTTAATACCTCTCAGTTCCGCAGTTACTAAGCCCCTTGTAAAATTGTATCAGTGATACAATTTATTTTCTCTACAGTTTGAATATTCTCATCATGGTCATGTATTTATTCCTTTGCTCTGTGTTTTTCTTTAGAAGAGCATCAAAGCAGAAACTTGAGATGTGCCTCCTGGAAGGAATTCTCTAATTTCATGAAGTGGTCACTTCCCGCCTTTCTTTATTTCCTGGATAATCTCATTGTCTTCTATGTCCTTTCCTATCTTCAGCCTGTAAGTAACTGTTCTAGGGGAGTTGCTCCCTCAAAAATGCATCTGGAGCCAGTTTTCTAGGCCACCCTGTGGTCCCTAGCCTTTGATGTTAACCTTACAGCCAGCACTTCAGTGATTAACTCAGAAAATTATTTACTCAGTGAACCCCTCTTTGTTACACCTGCTTTAATGCTGTTTATATTATTCCTTTAATCTGATTTTCTATTTCTCTTAGTCCTATCATTTAACTGACAAGTTCGTGTTGTTTCGATTTTCTTTTTTTAGGAGGAAGGAAGCAAGCAGGTAGGAAGAGAGAGGAGGAAGAACCCTTCGTTTATTTATTTATTTAGTTGTTCTTTTTGGTGCGGGGGCCCTGGGCAGTGAACTCGGGTCCCTGGGCTCTACAGGACTAAGCCATCCAGAGCTGCAAACTTAACTCTGGAGCCACCAGGGCATATCATCACTGACAAGTTTTTTAAGGGTACGGATTGTTTCCTCCCAGATGTAAATGCTATCTGTAAATGAAAGCTCTGGAAATATTTCTCATGTCTGTAGGCATTCTCCTGCCATTTAGAGAGCTACTAATAATCAAAATTCAAATGTGTTTTTCTGGTTTTTGCCTGTTGTTCAGTTTGTGCCATGTTTATTTCCTGTGGCATTTTGAGAATTTCTCTTGCCATTATTGCCAAAATGTATTTTAATTTTTTGAAAAGAATAAATTCAGGCATTCTGATTTTAAATAGGATTTTTATTGGCATTAGTTCTCTATGCGAGGCCTCTTACATATGGCGGAATCAGTTTTAGCGTAGGAAGGAGGAACTTAATAGAACACAGAAGTTCAAGTCATTTCCACAATTGAGAAACCATGTCACTAAGCAGGCCCCAGCTGCTCTAGGTCTTCGTTGCGCTTCTGTAAAATAGAATAGTGATACCACAGCAGCCCAGAGTCAGGGGCATGGGCCAGGTAGATCCCTGAGATTCCTTTCAGCCTGATCTGTGCTGGTTAGTGTCTGTTCCATCTCGAATGTGTTCTCTCTTAAATTGTTTCCACTTTGCTTTTCAGACCTAAGAGTTCCTGCACTCAGTGACATGATGATTCATATCCAATAAGTATATATTTGTTGTAGTTCATCTGTATCCAGTAGATTTACTCTAAATTTATGTCCCTTTTCAACCTCCCCACTACCAAAGCAAGACTGCAGCTTCCTTGTTCTTCTTCCAGTTTGTGGCTTTGCTCTTCCTTCCTGATTGCCAACAACCACAGATATTACAAAATAACTCACTTGGCATGTTCTGTGTTTGCTGTGCCTGGGTCTAATCGGAAAGAACTCAGGAGCTGTGCGTGGAGGTTTGGGGGCAAAGGGCTCTGCTGTTGTGTATTCTATACTGTTGCATGGCAAGTATTATCAGAGTTCAGCCAGGCTGCTGGATGAGGAGCATTTGCAGGACCATTATGTGACTGATCAGGGCCACCACTTCCTCATTGTTACCAACCGCTTACTGTCCTCATCTCCTCTCCTCCCAATCATGGGTTCACAAGTGTTTATCTACAGAGAACACTGAAAAAGCCTTAAAATAATGGTTCCCATAAAATACAGTAAGAAAACGTCAGTGTTGTGTTCTTGGAAATTTTTGCTAGTTTTTATTAGATGTGCTCTCATTTTTTTAACTCAGCTGCCTCTTGGCCATGTTTGCTGGTTGTGTAAGAGGGTTGATACTCTTGGGAGTCAATCAACCTGCACTGGCAGCAAGGAAGAAAGCAGAGTGAAGCTATTAGAATTGTCATATCCAGTAATGGGGAGCAAAGGTGAGATTTTATACTTTCTGATCCAAGCTATGTCCATGTTAAGAGGAATACTCTCAGAAGTGAAAGATGACTGAATTCATAAAAGCAAACCTACATAAAATCTCCCTACCACATTTCAAGTGTTTAGATCAATGTGAATCAGTCCAAAGGACTGTTAAAATATCAGTTCGTTATTGAACCACTACAGTTCAACCAGGAAAATTTACGAAAGTTTATTCAATTCCTGTAACAGTAAAGCTGCTCTTTTTTCTTGTTCTATGAATGGAACTAACAGAACTCGCTTCTCTCTGTGCGTTTTAACAGTGTTGAAAATCTATAAAGCACTTTGAGAGCTTGAAAACATTTGCTTCAATAGCCTGGCATCTGTTATTTCTAGGCCTAACCCTTTAGAATTTATAAATATTTCCAAATTTGCACATACAGGTGATTTATCAGGCCTTTGCTGAATTTCCACACATTTTCAAAGCCTGCGCAATAATTTGATTTATACCTACATAAACTTAACAAGCAATAAAAATGGAATTTAATCCTCGAGTGAAATAGCCGCCCTAATGACCCTTCTGGGTTTTTCACCAAAAAGCTTTGCTTATCAGGTGAACCACCAAGCTGGGAGGTTTCTGAGGTCAGCACTTTGTTTGGATTGTAACTCTATCTTCTCTTTCTTTCTAGGCCATGGCTGTTATCTTCTCAAATTTTAGCATTATAACAACAGCTCTTCTATTCAGAATAGTGCTGAAGTAAGTAACTTGCTGTGAAAGAATATATCATAGTTTAAAATGGCACAGTCCTGTTTCAGATGATATTACCGGGGCGCTGAACCCTCTGAGCCCCAAGATTGGGGTTTATTCCTAATTGGCTTTGTGCATTGGACAACTTGTTTATTAACTCATAGGGAAAGCAGCTCCCTTTCAAGTCTGAATCCTCTGTGATTCTCTATATGAATGTTTTTGGATAGCATTAAAAAAAAAAAATTCTGGGCTATAATTAGTACTAAATTTAAGTTCCATGCCATATTTTCAAAGAATTGATAAGCCACATTTTTTTCAGAGTTACTGCTCACTAATAAAGCAAGACATTTCTATGATAGCACATTTGTGATTTGGAGCTTGGTGATGATAAAGAACAACAAATCACTAAACTATGTGAGATAAGTATGTGCTGTCTCATGATAGAAACTGTAACTGACAGTGACGTGCATGAGAAATCTAGTCAAAAGTACAATTAATAAGAAATGATAAGCTTTTTAAACTTTGAAAAATACTACCACCGATCTTTCCTATCTTCAGGAAGACCTTTGAATATAATAAATATTTTTAAATGAATTGGGCTTTGCTACAAAGCAAAAAGCCTGAATGTCCTAAGGCAGGAAGGTGATAAGGGATCTGGTAGTTGACTCCTGTTTAATTTGTTACTTGATAGTAATGATGATAAAAATAAAATTAACTTCTTGTTATCTTTGTTGTGATTGTTTTTGTTTATTTTGCATTCACTTTCTCTTGAGTTTCGTGTCTGTCAGTGTGCTCCATCATAGTGTGTTCCTTCATCATTTATATGTACAGAAGGCTGAATGGCTTGTGTATAGGCACCCAAACGATTGTTATTTAATGCATAAATTATATGCAGTTCTCGAAAGATTTTCTCTTACCCTGAGGAAAGGTTCAATTGAATGATCGATACATGAGTTGGAAAAATGTGGCTATCACATGTCATCCAGTTGAAATATTAGAGTACACTTAGACACGCTTTTACGCGTTCTTCCATTTAGCTCTAAATTATGAAACTAAGTCAACAGTTCCAGAATGTTAGAAGACATTTCAAAGTCTTTCGAATCACTGTGAAAGTTGCTTTGTAGGAGAAAAGCGTTTCTGAGAAAACATCTGCAAGTGATACTTTCATATTGATTTATATGGTAAAATCCAAGACGCCCTTCGAGGAGGAGGGAAAAGCTCCCTGACGCAGCACAAAAGGCCTACTATGTAATAAGGAGGGAGTAAAGTTCTCAAAAAACTTCTTTTTAACGTAAAAATGTAGTTTTCCTGTGAAGTGAAAATTTGAGTGCACATGTATTATACATGGATTGTTGCATAATACTAAGTATTCTGTCAGGATTGCATCAGTTTAAGGCTGAATTTACCAGAGAGGAGAGGAAGTGTGTATCGCCTGGTCTGGAGTTAGTTGGCCAGTAGCTCTGCTTACGCCAGAGCTGTTTCCGCTCTGTTTCCGTGACTCCACTCTTGACTGAGGCCCAGAGGCGGGGCCCTAAAAAGCCCTCCCCTTGGCTGGCCTGCTGATTTGTAGGCAGGCAGACTGGGGAAGTTCTGGCCTGGGGGAGACCAAAACAATGCACTTCAAACACGCTTAGGACTTAACTGTTTCCATGTAAGGCCAGAGGACCCCAGGAGGCAGCGCTGGTGTTGTCTGCACCCATCAGTAGGTGTCACCCAAGCTGAGTCTCTGCCCGCACCCTGGAGCCAGGTAGCATTTGCACCCTTGGGGTGACTCCCTTGACTTTAGGGCAGGGAGCGTCTGGGGTAGGCAGGCCTGACGTCAGAGGAGACCACTTGAAAGGAGCGACCTCCGTCTGACCTAGAGTGCCAGCACTGGGCTAAATGGTCCTGTTAAGTTTTTCGGCATTGAATAATGTATATTACAAAAAGAGAGCCTTTTAGTGTAACCGAATCCAAACCTGTCAGTTGTAAATATATTACAACTAATAATTGTATTGTTTTAATAATAATTAACATGGTTATGAACTAAAGTTCAGAGAAAAAAATTCACCTTTTCCCTCTTGACTATTCAGAGCAGTAATATTGATCCTTAGATATGTATTTACTTGCTTCTTGTTAACTGTTCTGAATCCTCGGAAGTTATTTGTGTTCAAGAAATCATAAAATCACTACATTATTACTTCCAGAAGCACCAGCATTGTTCCTCAACTGGGTTTTAGTTTGATTCACAAACCGGCATGGAAACTACTCTTAAATAGTGGAACTAAAATCATGCCATAATAAATCTAATACTGTTTTTTATGAGAATGCCTTTTAAGTATTATTTTATGATTTGTTAAAAATCAGCTTTGGTCTATTTTAATTTTTTATTGGCGGTGTAAGTTTGGATTTGTTTTGTTTGTTTTTTTCCCCCGTATTTAAGTCTTTGTGATTTGTTTCAAGGTCTTTTATCCTTGGTAATAACATTTTGACTTGGGAGTAGCAGTTTGAATCCTATACAGTCTTAATTTGCTTGCCATAACTCAGTTTTCATTTAGAATATTAAAGCTGTTGTCTTATAATTGACTGTAGCAGACTGTTTCTCATACAGATAAAGAATATAAGACTACAAAAATAGGAAAAAATAAGTCTGCTGACTAACATAACAAGTACTTAGAAGAATTAAAAGTAGAGAAAAGAAAAATATTCTCATCTAAATGTTTTACTTTCTTCTAGAGAAACCCCTCATGAATTTATATAGATTTGATTTTTGAAGTATATTTCCACAGGTTAAGATTAAAAACTGGTGACAGCCATTATACTTTGACAAAGTTGTCTGATTTTATTGGCTTAGGCTTTAGGAAATAATAACCTGACATTGAAGTTTAGGGTCCAAAGATAACCAAGACCAGTGCTTATTTTATCTTATATATGTATGTCTGTGTATATATAATCTTTCTGTTTTATATGTGTGTGTATGTATATATATATATATATACACATATATATGTCTATGCATATACATATAAATACACATTTATTTATATATGCATTATATATATATCAGTTTCTCTGATTTTTCAAAGAGACGCTTTGGGGAAAAAATATAAAACCACATTTTATATGATTGATATCCTAGCTGTTAAGCTAAACTTTAGTTTCTCTCCAAACCAAGAGAAAATTGTGCCTTTCAGTAGTACAAGCCTTTCTACAAAATCATTCACTTGATAAGTCTTTTTTACATTTTTCTTTTAAACTTGCCCTTGATCACTCTCTGTACTCCTAAGAAATGTGTTGTGCAGTTCCTTGAAGAAGGATTATGTTAATTTTTCCACTTAATATTTTCTTTCTCTGCCTTCGTTTCTTACCACCAAATAGTAGAAATGTTGTTATCTGACATTATTTGGATCAACATGTTGAGTTTCTAGGAAAACTCAAAAGTGGGGAATCATAACAAAATGCATACTTTAGACAGTGTAGGTAGGATGTGTAAATGTCCACCATTCTTTTGATGAGGATCTAAGACCTTTCCTTTGAGTGTATGTGGGGTTTGATTATTGGACTTCTTTGAAGCTACATTCATTCTACCTCAATTTTTATTTCTGGTTTGGGCTCTTTTAGAGTAGAGCAGGTTCATAAAAATGTTGACATTGATTCTTCTAGATTTTTATTATTTATTCCCTAATCTTAGACCTAATTCAAAGGCAGTCCTTTTAGCTTGTAATTGACCTTTAATCTTCTCAAAGCATCTAGCTTAATTTTCATAAAAACAAGAATCCTTTTCTTTTACTCATGATCACTGATAGTCATTAACAGATACCATTACAATAATGGTTTGACTTGGTAAAAGCTCTTAGGATCACTCTCTGAGCAGACAGTTCATTTGGGAGCGGAGGCCCTCCTGTGGAGCAGCCATCTAGTCACCACTCAGAAGCACAGACTGTTCTGAATGTGAATCTGAGCCTTTTACTGGGGCAGCGCAAAGGCCAGTTGACTAAACTGAGTTGATTGCATTGACTAAACTGTGAGGAGCAATCTCTCCATGCATAAAAAAGTCATCATTTGCAGAACAGATCCTCGACTGGTCTTACAGGGTAATTTATTGGACTTTATTTCCTAGCTGAAAATAATGCCAGGGTGTTCTTGGTTTGTAGTCATTTTCTTTCAGCGTTGAAAATACTGTGCCATTTCCTTTCATCATTAAGGTTTTTGCCAAGAAATTCAGGTTTTATCGAGGTTCATTTATATATAACACACTTTTTCCTGGTTACTTTTAAAATCTTGGTCATTTGCCATTTTTTATTATTGTGTTCTGGTGTGTGTATTTGTGTTTAATTTGTGTAGAATTCTGTGAGCATTCTCAATTTGGATTTCTCTTTCCTTCCCCACATTAGAGAAGTTACTTGCTATAATTTCTTGAAGTAAGATGCTGCTCCTCTCTCTCTTCCCCTTCTGGAATGAAACCCTTATGATGTGAATACTGTTCCTATTGATATTATCCCAGGTCTCTTTTGCTCTCTTTGTATTTTTTAAAATCTCTTTTCCCTTTTTATTTTTTTTTTCTATTTGAGTATTTTATACTCTCCTGTCTTCCATCTCACTAATTTTATCTGCTGCTGCTTCTGGTTTTATGTTCACCCTCCTTCATTGTATTTTTTTAGTTCAGCTGTTGTGTTCCTTAGATCTGTAATTATTGATTGAAACTTTTTCATCATTTGTCTTCATTGTAATTCTGTTTGTTCTTCCATTGTTCCCCTAATGTCACCGAAGCTCTTAGGGACTGTTGCTTTGAACTCTTCTTCAGGTAGGTGACTAATTTCTAGTAGTTTAGATTTCCCTCAAGGTTTTGATTTTGAGATTTTGAGCCATCTTTTCTTTTTTCTTTTTCTTTTTTTTTTTTCCGTAGCCCTGGGCGCTGTAGTGAGATGAGGCTGGGATTTCTTTTGCTGCGTAGGTTTCAGCCCGTCAGGATGGCTGGGACTGTAGAGCCCGCAGCAAGCGATGGACTGAGATCCCGGCCTGCAGGCTGGGGGCCGGGCACTGGAAATCTAGCAGGTGGCTGTTGAAATAGTGCCCGCCTCTCCGGAGAGACTGCATTCGTTTGAACTGGAAGAGAAAGATGCATCCACCGTCAGGCCAGACAGGCTCGACAATCCGAGCTTTACCAGTAATCCCAGGCTAACGCCGACCCCTCGGCTGTAGTGGTAGATTCTACAAGCGAGGCTTTTCCAGAGATGGGAATAAGAGAAGCGTAGCCCAGGAGTGCTAGGACCTGTCTAGCTAAGCCAAGTCCTAACGGCGGCCTGAGCCGGCGGAGGAGCCCTTGTGTCTGAGACCTGGAGCTGGCCTGGTAAGGTCCTCCCTTGGGAGCCTCTTTCATGCCTTTCTCGGAGTCAGTCTCAGGAAGGGGCTGCCAGTGACCAGTGCTGGTGGTCATTACAAGCTTGAGAGCAGGCCCAGGTGGGGGTGGGGCAGCTGTTTGGATGAACACACAGGCCAGGTATGCAGAGAACTCTCTAGAAAATGGCCCGAAGGGTGTTGTGTTCCCAGCTAGTTCCGCTTCATGGACTTTACCCTGGAGACTTGAGCTCCAGCAGCCACCTGCTGTGTTTTACCCCTGCCAGTGCGTGCACCCCTCACTGGAGCAGCTCCCAGGTGCTGGGGCCCCAGATGTGGAGGGAGCCCTTCAGTCCTAGGGAAGAGGCTCGGCAATGCTGGCATCCCAGTTTCCACTGAGGTGTCTTGGGGGGCGGCTCCTGGAGAGACAGTGGGCTTTTCTCCCTCTGGTATTTTCTGTCTCTTGTAGAGGCCCTGGGTCTGCAGTCCTCCAGTCCTTTTTTCCATGCAGTTTTCCCTCCTCCACTGCAGTTCTGTTGTGTTTGTGGGGAGGAGGTAAACTGGGGTCCTTACTCCTGCACCATCCAGACACTCCCTCCGTTTTCAATCCTTCGTGTAATTTCTGCCTTCCCTGGAACATTTCCCCGAGTGAGTACGTGTGTGCGGAAGATACAGTTCAGCTCGGTCAAGGCTTTGTTTCCTGAGGTTCTTTTATTCTCAATGCTAGTATTAGTAGAAAACTGATAGCCTTGAAATAATCTACATATTATGGCGTGTAGATTAGTTCTCATTTGTGATATACAGTCGATACAGAGTGATTGTCAGTTGCACTTTGGGGATTGTGTGTGCCTAATTCAGTGTCCGACCCCCTGGCCACGCCAGCCGTCCCTAACCGCGAGAGCTGGCCATTCGAAAGCACGTACACAAGAAGATCACGGGCCACAGACAGGCTGCGGTCTGGGCTGGTCTGTGCTTTTAGTATTTTCAAACTCTGTGGAAACATCAGTGAAATCGGACACATTTCCTATATATGCTTCCTGGGAGCTGAGAATTATGCTTGAGAGGCGCATTGATTCAGAAGAAAGACACACATAACCATGACTTAAGAGCTTCCCTTGCTTTTAATAAATACACAATCCTGGGGATGTCGGTTAAGCTGCCAGGGCACAGTTTGCTCCCTGAGAACAGGAATCGCCAGGCACATAGTAGGTGGAACATAAATATTCTGGAGACATAAAAATGCTGTAACCTGCGTTCTTCCTATGTCTCCTGTCTCCACTTGCCTAATCTTCACACTTCAAGATTTTATTCTCCCAGACCTCCGTGTCGACCCCAGTTCGTTTCGTTAGTTAACACTGTACGTTCTTATTACTTTTGTACAAACTTTCCACTGCCTGCCTCTATCACCAGCTCTGCTCTCACCTACCAAAGTTGCAATGGGTTTCTATCTTTAAGCAATACCAGCTCCCTTAACTGATTCACGTCCCTTCCTCAACATAGTCCAATTGTCCCCTATGGCGTTGTTGCATATTATTTTGTTATCACGTGGTTTTGTGACTCCCTGTTCAAGTGTAAATGTGTAAGGATGGAGATGGACTTCTTCTTTATGTTCCCAGAGAGTTTTCACAATATGGAATAGCAATAATACACATTCTCTGTATCTCATAATTTATTGTTAGGCAAAATAAGTAAGGTATTGTTAGGACTTTGTAAACTAAAATACTAAAAGTCGTTTGTTTTTTTACCTTGCCTTAGAAGCCGTAGTTTAGCATATACTACTTTATGATTAGGCCATGGAATTAGGAGCTGTCTTCCTCCTTAAGCCTTTTTTGTGGGTTATGAATATCAGCTTGAAAATTTGACAAAGCTTTGAAAGATTTCCTGGGGGCCGGAGGAAAGCTGGGAATTCACTTATTTAGGAGATTTGGCACACACTGCGAGGACTCACCAATTTCTGAAGCTCATCACTTTCTTTCTGGTTCATGGAAACCTGATGCACTTACACTTACAGAAGGATGAAAAAGATTGTGCCGCAGGTCCAGGATCAGCTCCCGAGGTAGAACGGAAGCTTAGTTAAAACTAGGTTAAAAAGAAACCAACAGTAAGGAAAACTGACTGAGTACCCTTAAGGGATAGTTACTGTAATAGAACTACAGATATCAGTTGATGAGGCAGACATACCAGCAGGTGTCCTTTGAACCTGAATTATGGGGAATGCTTGTAAAAAGCGGGCACCATTTACTTGAGTACGTGCTCAGGTATCTGAAGTTCCAGCAGAAGGAAGCAGTAATTAAATCTTGTTTCATCTTTGAACAGGAGGTATCTGAACTGGCTACAGTGGGCTTCCCTCCTGATTCTCTTTTTGTCTATCGTGGCCCTCACTGCTGGAACTAAAACTTCGCCACCTAACCTGGCAAGCCATGGTCTTCATCACGATGCTTTCTTCAGCCCATCCAATTCCTGCCTCCTTTTCAGAAGCGAGTGTTCCGGAAAAGAAAATTGCACAGCAAAGGAGTGGACTTTTTCGGAAGCTAAGTGGAACACGACAGCCAGGGTTTTCAGTCATATCCGTCTTGGCCTGGGCCACGTTCTTATTATAGTTCAGTGTTTCATTTCTTCAATGGCCAACATCTATAACGAGAAGATCCTGAAGGAGAGGAGCCAGCTCACGGAAAGCATCTTCATCCAGAACACCAAGCTCTATTTCTTTGGCATCCTTTTCAATGGGCTGACTCTCGGCCTTCAGAGCAGTAACCGTGATCAGATTAAGAATTGCGGGTTTTTTTATGGCCACAATGCATTTTCCATAGCCCTGATATTTGTAACCGCATGCCAGGGCCTCTCGGTGGCCTTCATTCTGAAGTTCTTGGACAACATGTTCCATGTCTTGATGGCCCAGGTCACAACGGTCATCATCACAGCTGTGTCCGTCCTGGTCTTTGACTTCAGGCCCTCCCTGGAATTTTTCTTAGAAGCCCCAACTGTTCTTCTCTCCATCTTTATTTATAATGCCAGCAAGTCTCAGGAGCAGGAACATGCACCCAGGCAAGAAAGGATTCGAGATCTAAGTGTCAGTCTTTGGGAGCGCTCCAGTGGGGTAAGTGTGTAAAGACGCTCCTTTTTTTTGCCTGTTCTTCTCAAATCCATGAAAAGAAATAGATCAGTGTAGACTTACCAAAGGTGGTATCTCTGTGACTTTTCAAATTTTTTCAGCAGATGCTCATTAGACTCCCTAGGTATACAAATGCCCATGATAATGGTTTCACAGTCAAGAAAAAGTACAGGCTCTGGGATCTGACGCATTATTTGTATTAGAGAACGTTAGAGCGTCACCAAGCTACAAGATGGCCCGCAGGTTGTGTGTAATCTCATGAGTTTTTCAAGTGAAGAAACAGAGGCTAATTGCCATACAGAGAGAGAGTAAGCGATACCAATTCTTTAACTGCTGCTAAACCCATGAGGTCTGACTCCTAGAGCCCATTGCGTCGTCTTCTCTGCTGTAGTTAGCGGGGGAGTCTCCTTCCTAAGAGAAGTTGATCTACATGAATAAATAGAAATAAAAGTCTGGCTCCTTCCTTTTTTCCTGTTGTTGTTCGTAAATCAGTGTGCCAGAAAGGCAGGCCTCACTGAGCACCAAGAAAGTACTATTCAAAAGGTCCTCTAGAAGTAAGAGAACAATGATTTCCTGGAAAAATACTTACACAGTTATTCCTAATGAGTGTTCTGCCAGCCACTTAAAATTCTTCTGGAAGGGTCTGCCAATCATGTTACTAGTAAATGAATAGTCTTTCAGAGTTACAGATAAGGAGTTCGATTTACATTTAAGTGAAAGGTGAAGTAGGTTCCACTGGCTTAAAACGAACAGTTTTCATGAACACAAAAAGTAGGAAATATTTCACAAATTAACAAATTAACATTTCACTCTTTGGGAAAAAAAATCATTGATTGCTTGTTATAAGAGTTCATGGCAGAGCTTTAAAAACTAAATTAAAAATAAAATACATAGCAGAGTTTCCCTCAGTAATGCCTCTGAAGTGGTGATGTAGTAGATTCTCAAGATGATTTTTCAAGTTAGAAAAAACCCAAAAGCTTGGGTCACGAGTGCCGTGATGTCAGCCAGAGTACAGATTCAGAAGTCTTCTGTTGTTTTCTAGTGGTTTTCCCATACTGGTCACCCTATTGTAGATTAAAAAATAAGTATCAATTCAGGCAGCGGTCCTAAGTTTACACTTGCGTCTTCCGCCTTCAGTCACTTCCCTTTCCGACCAGCAGAGGGTGCTCCATACTTGGCTTACATTCGTTTTGAAATTCAAGGACTGAGGTGCATTTCCATGTTTTAGGATCTCATTCTATGTCTAAAATTAACTCCAAGAACTTAAGTATTTGTTTAACTGCATTTGATGAGAAATATTTCTAGTTTAATGAAATAAAATTTTGGTGCTATTTCGTCAATTTTAAGTATGCTGCAGTTATAATATTGTTTTAATTAATTACTGGTTTCACGTTTCCTTTTAGGATGGAGAGGAACTGGAAAGACTTACCAAAGCTAAGAGTGATATTGAGTCAGATGAAGATGCTTTCTGATTGGTACCGAAATGGTTGGCAGTTGTCACAAACCTTCTTTTCACATTTTCAGCATGTATACTGTTTAATCTTTTGACTTTGTTAAACCAAGAACATTTCTAAAGGATACTATTCTTTGCATATATCTAGCCATTCCGTAAACAGTTTCATCCAAGGCTTAGAGTTTCCAAAGGCTAAAATTCTAAGGACCTGACTTGGGAGTAATAGTACAGAGACTGCATTAATGACTAATATTAATTAATGTCTATTAGAAATTAATTATATTAATGTCTAAAATATATTAATTAATAATTAATGTATAATAGGTAGACAAAATGTACTCACAGATTCTTTTCCTTGCCCTCTAAGGTTCCAGAAAATGTGTAATCACGTTAGCAATACCCTATAAGTGTAAACACAGAGATCAGCTTGGTAGATATTCATAATTATGTCTTTCTGCTCTGCATGCCAGAGTCTTCCCTTGTTTATTATTTATAAATATCCCTTAGATTGTCCCTTGAGCCCTTTTGAAACCCTGGAGGTATTCATTTTACAATTGAAAAGCAACGTGACTTTCTAAAATTGTTGATGGGCATTACTGTCTGGCTACCCCATTGACTAGAGAATAGCATAGACCATGCTCACTCTTTTGCCAAAGAAAAACTTTTCAGAAATAAAATGACAGAATTTTAATATTTAGAAATTCAGGGGTATCTGATTTTTAGTAATTATCTCTTGATGGTTTTCTGCACAAAGAAGCTTCAGTTTAGGGACAGTCGCTCCCCAGTCGCCACAGTGACCCCTTGTTTTTACATCATGTAAGCCGTGCCAGGAGTCTGACCTCATTGCTCTTGGATGCTTATATTTTGGAGAATTAATTTGCCATTCAATTAGTTTTATTTATGTCTTGGAATTTATTAGGATGTCATCTCTTTTTTCCTAATAGTTGCGGCACTGGCTTTGGAATCATATCAGAAGGTCAGTAAGACCTTTAACAAGGTCACCTTGCCAACAACTGCCTCTTTCTAAAGTAGAATATTGTTCCATGAAAAAGGAGGACCAGTAATGAAGCTCTTTTTCAGTAAGTCGCTCATCAAGTGCCTGCGGTAGAGGCAGCCACTCCGCTCCTTGAGGCACAGAAGTCAGAACTAGGGAACATTTGGGGATCTTTTGAATCTGGGTAACTGAGACAGAGCTGGGAGGTTGTTGAGAATCAAGTCCAGACACATAATAGGCCACAGATACTTCCCAGAAGGAGCTGAAACCAAGCCCGCCAACCACCAGACCGTCACCAGAATGGAAACGCCATACTTCCTGTGCAGCTCACTCGTCACCTGATTTGCATGCTGTTGCACCCTTGGAACTGCACTGACTTCCAGCCTGATTTGCAAAATGGGCCACGTTTAGAAACTTGATGGACCTGTCACTCTAATGTGTATGTGCTGTACCTTCTTGAGTCTGTGTCTTTTGGGCTGCAGTCCTAATAAAAACCCGAGAGAGAGAGGAAGATAGAAAACGTGAATTGGAATGGCTTTGGGTAGCTGGGTGGTGATAGGACAGGACTCAGCTTCACCTAGTAGACCTGTATGTTTGCAGAGGTGGGAACTTTAAGGTCATTCTCGTGCAGCCTATTCTTTTTTTCCTCTTCTTTCCCCTCGTTTACATACAGGTCAACATAAGAGAATGCTATTATGTAATCTCTCTGAAATAGAATAATATGATTGGCAAGAGCTGATAGAAATTTATTAATAAAATAATTGCTGAACTTTGATCTGTGTCTTTATCCCTCTGTCATGGAAGATGAGAGGCAAAGTAGCTTAATTTCAAAGGAGTAAGGCAGAAGTCCAAAACAACTTTTAAAACTTTCAGTATACCTCAACTCCTGAGAATAACAAACTGTTCATGTTTTCATAGGCATTCCTATCAGTTATGTGAAACTGGAAGAGTACGTTATTACTGCAATTCATTTTAAAAGTAAGGAAAATCAGGCATAGAAGACCCTTTTAGGAAACATACAAAACGTGGGACAGATAAAATTGCAACAAAATTGTTTGCCAAAGTAGAGCCTGCAAAATACGTTAATAAATAACAGATTCCACTGGTTCATGAGGATTGATTTTATTCACATCTACTTTTTTTTACCCTCCTTTTTGGGAAGCATTTATTGCCCAAAAGTGAGCTTTTCTTGGATTAACAATAAGAGAGAAAAAGAGCTGGAACTAAAATGTGAAATTCTGATGTGGATTCACTGGAGCATTTCATGGGACCACCGTTTGAAAAGAGAATAATTAGAAGCTGACTGATCTAGAAACCATAGCAGATCAACTGAGGTATTCTTGGAGTCAAGTGTACAAAATAGGGTGAAGAGTAATTGTCATAGAAAAAGACGTGAACTTCTTTCCGATTCTCAAGAGCCAAACTATAGCCAAAGTTATAGGGCAATGTTTATGCCTTCCTTGTAAGGAGGGCTCCCCTCAGAAATGATGCTTTTCAACAGTAGAAAAGGTCTTAAAGACTAGTAGAGAGTAGCTGTAAATTCTCTATCACTGAAGGTTTTTTATTTATTTATTTATTTTTTTAAGGAAACCCATAGGCAGGAATGAAGATGAGTTGGCAGGCAGGAAAAAAAAAATCACTTTTGTTTGGTTGTTCATCTTAGGTGTTCCTCCCAGAATTAGGCTGTGAACCTGGGGACCTTGGGATGCATGTGGGCTGCACCTATCCAGAGATAGTGGACTCAACCACTAAACCACCAGGGTGCACCAGTCACTGAAGCTTTCAGTGGGAGGTTGTATCATCAGGATGTTTTAGTAGAGAGTCTTTCAGTTTATAAGTTGGACTATGTTGGGTCTAGAATTCCTTCCTATTTCCAGATTCTCTTCTAAGCAGTTATAACCTATAACTAATGCACTGAATCTGCTCCCTCCATAATTTCTGGATAGCCTCTGATTGGAGCACAGGTATGGCCTACAGTGACCTGGTTCCAGCTCTGTCATTGGTACTGGGACCAAAGTTCTGAGCATCGTGTGGCTGATCCCAAGAGGAAACAGGATGTGGTGCTTAGTTGTAGCAGGAAGATGGCATAGCCCCGAGATCACAGGTCTTTGACCAGCTATATCCTGCTGCCATGGGTGTCTGAGGGCAGGATGCAGAGTAGACACTCGGGCACAGCTCTTTGTTTGTAATGAGTTGCTTGCCTGTGGTTCCCCAAACAAGCTCTGTAGCTTGTGAGCGACACTGCGCTGCAGAGCTGCAGGAAATCCTTTCCTCTTCCAGACCCATCGTGCTTGACCAGACACAGCCCAGGTCCTCTGGGCACCTTCTTTTTGATTTATGTCCTGAATATTCCCACAATAATATTATCGTTCCAGTGCAGAAAGGCAGCAGAGAAAGTCAAACTCAAGGGAAAGAGTGGCTTTCCTGATTTTCCAAAATTGAGGAATGCATAATCTTCTATCACAGAATTCAGTGGTGATCTTTTTCCTAGTTTTTTTTTTTTTTTTTTTTTTTTTTTTTTTAAGAAAGGTGCCAGAAGGAATGAAGGCAAGCAGGCAGGCAGACAGGAAGAGATAGGAGGAAGCAGTACTTTCTTTTTAATTTTATTAATATTAATTTCATTTTTATTTCATTAAATAGGTTGTTAGCCCCTGGACCCAGGACACAAACCTGGGTCCTTGGGATGTAGTGGACTGTGCACCTTCAGAGGCAACTAACCCAACCACCACTCCATCAGAGCACACCTACTTTACTGTTTTTTTTAATACCTACGAACATGAAATATAAACTTTTTTTTTTCTTTTAAGGAAAGAAGGCACACAGGCAGACAAGCAGGGAGAGGAGAAAGGAACATGTTACTTATTTAGTTTAGTTGTTCATCTTAGTTGTTCCCTGCGGCCCCTGGACGCGAACCCGGGTCTTTGGGGTATATGTGGATTACACCAGTTGGATTTGTTCATCAAACCACCAGCAGGCGCTGCAACTTCGAAACTTTGCTTATAGTTTGTATATACAACTAAAAGGAATTTGCAAATTGCAGTCAAACAGAGCTCCAAGAACAAGCAACTTTTCATTTCAAATACCAATTTAGCGAGGTGGAATTTTCCTCAGATAGAATCACAGTAAATCCCCTAAGAGACTTGCACACCTTCTGCCCTCACTTGCTGTTCTCCCTGCTTCAGGTACCAGCCTGTCTAGCACTGACACTGCACATAATCCTGTTGGGATTTGTCAGCCCAGGTCCCTAACAATCCCATTTGGATGTGGTTATGAGTCAGGCTGCCAACTCCCACTGGCTTCGGAAACATTTTTAAATCATCAGCTGTATGTGTTCTCTGAAGTTTGAAAAGATCTCACCCATACAATTCCCTACTTTGGTACTTTTTGGACCAGTACACACACACTCTCTCTGAACATTCTATTTCTTCCTCATCTTTTTCTTGACTTGCTCTTGATCATTTATATGTCATTACAAAATTAACCATTCAGATACTCCAAATTACTTACACAGGGAATATGTGAATCATTTTCCTAATTTTTTAAAAAAATCTCAGTAGTCCCATTTTCTTCCTCGTCTTAATTATGTGTATCAGTAGTTTACTGGTTTTTAAAAAATGGGTTTCTGAAAGTGTCTAATTTTTAGTGTATTAGAGTGTATTTTCTATACTTCTGAGATTTGTTTTATGTCCTTTTTCCATCTTATCTACTTGAAAGGCATTTATTTTCTTTCTTGTTTATTAATTACCATGTTTATAATTAGTAGAAACATTCCTTAAACTAAGTATACCTTAGGCCAATCTCCAAAGATTTTGGAATATAGTATTATCACTATTTTCTAACTCTTCTGTCTTGAGACAAGGGTAATGTGAGTGAGGGTTTTATTCACACTTTTGTTAATTTCCAATTTTCATAAACTTGGTTAAAAAATGAGATCTGTTTTTTTCTGTTGTTTTTTGCAGTAGTTTTAATTGTCATTTGATTTATCCTTTAGTATGCAATAACTTTTTTGAAAAAGTTGGTGTTGGTTTGATATTTTAAACCAATCTGAAAGTTTCTTATATTTGAGACTGACTGCATTTCTAATTTCTTGCATTGCTAACAATTACTTTTAGGCTTTTTGTTGTTGCTTTTTAAGGAAAGATACAGGCAGAAATGAAGGTGAGTAGGCAGGCAGGAAGAGAGAGGCAGAAGAAGCATTTTATTTTATTTAGCTGTTCACATTGTTTCCCCTGAACCCGGGACTCAAACCCAGGTCCTTAAGATGTCTGTGGACTGCACTCCTTGGGAGGCGGCTGATCTAACCAGTACTCCACCAGGGCACACCGCTTCTACATTTTTAAAAGCAAACTTAGGACTTTATTCATAAATTCCTCAATTTTATAAATAAAATGTTATCTGACTCCTTTCACTGAAAGGTGAGGAATTGAGGATATTGTTTCCTCCTAACTCCCATTTTTCCTTAATGGGTTCTGGAATTGAATCCTGTCTGCTACCCTGTATTTCATATTTTCATGTTACCATCTCTGGAACTGGCATGGTCTTCGCAGTGGTCTGTGAAAATAGCTGCTGTCTCCCAACAGTAATGATGAGGTGGTCTTGGCTTGTGCCTGCAGAGTTTTGGCATAACCAAGATAGCTACAACTTCTTCATCTTTCAGTCAACAAACCACTTCAGGACCATTCGAGGAAAGGATAAGGGTCCTGGTCGTTGTCTGAAAAATCCTCAGTTGATAGCTCCTGGTAGGATCAAGGGCATAGCAGCATTGGATTTTACAGAATGGGTGTCGCTGTCTTGGAAGGAATCTGGGCACTGCAGAGAAACTTAGAAATGACTGCATCCTCTGTGTGCATAGCAGCTCAGTTCACAGTAGCCAAGACATGGAAACCACCTAAAACTTCTTCAGCAGATGACTGGATAAAGAAGCTGTGCTCTCTGTATTCCCTGGAATTCTATGCAGTTGTGAAAAGAGATGAAACCATGCCTTGTATAGCAATCTGGATGGAAATGGCAGGGATCGCGCTGAGCAAAGTAAATCAGAAATAAAATGAGAAATACAAGATGGTTTCACTTTTATGTGGAATATAAAGATACAAAACAAATAAGAAAACTCCAGTAAAATTCACAGGATACAATACTGTCTACCAGTGGGGAAGGAAAGAAAGAGGGGACAAGATGGTGGTGATGGCATTAGAACTCTGGTTGGGGGGTGTGATGCGAAATACAGATTGAAGTGTGAGTTCAATATCCTAGCATGCATAGAGCAATATAAACTAAAGAAATAATTAAGGTAGTACTGTAAACGACGAGAAAGAACCATTGCTGCGTCCCCTTCAGGTCCCTGGATGCCATGGAGTAATGCCCTGCGTGGAAAATCCCAGCCTTCCGCGAACCACCAAAAGTGGTTTACAAAGTGCTGGCTGCAGATGGGAAGATGTTTTAGAAATAATTTCAATTATTTAACTTCTAAGTTCCCTTTGTGTGTCATCAGAATGATGCACAATAAGTCTTTGAAAGCTCTTTTAACAAATATGCAGTGATAATTCAAAGTGATGACAAGGTGTGATATGTCTAATGGGCAGCCTGCCTTCTTAGTGGGATGTAAAACCGTAGTTTCTCCTAAGTTGATTTGTCAGACGTGAAATTGGTGAAGTCCATTTTTAAACATTATGCACTATTCCTTTCAAGAATCAAGTTTGCTTGTAGCTTGCAATCCCAGTCCCAGTTGATTCAACTTTCAGTCAGTCCATGGCATCCCTTCCTCATTCCTAACTTGAGCGTGAACTCATCGCTCAGCTGGGAGCTGTCATATCAGAATCTTCCCAAAGGTTTTCAGCTGATAACACTTGCTGAGGTTATTTTCTCATTCTTAGCATCAAATAGTTACTATGTTTTTCTAGTCATATTGCTCAAAAAGGTTTTGCATGTTTTAAAATTTCTATAGTTATTTAACACAAATCCCAGCTGATCTGGAAAATATTTCTCAAGTCTCCCTTTGTTTTTCATCAGAAATCTTTTTTATCATTTAATGTTGCCAGGAAGATAAATGTTTCCTTCCTATATTGTGTGTGTGTGCGTGTGTGCATGTGTGTGTACGTGTGTGTGCTTGTGTCTAAGGAGCTGCTTTGTAAACTGAGGTTCATGAATGCATTTTGAAGAGGACCTTTCTAAAAGGTGTCCGTTAAACAAAATTCAACATTCAGTCCAGCCCAGTATTTGCCACAAAGTGGTGTAGGTGGCGTGTCTCTCACCTAATCTTGCTTCATCTGGACCCTGAATGCCATCTTCGAAGTTTTGCTGAAGTACTAGAAGCTTCTTCACAGAGGTGGGAGGGCAGCAGAGAGCACAGGACTCAGTGCTGAAGGAACTCCAGGGGGTGGTTTTCTCTCTCTTGCTTGGAAGCTCCTGGGTTGAGGCCCAGTTACACACACATGGGGGTGATGCAGTCTCCTGTTTATGAGAAAGGGGATCACTTGAGTGTCAGTTTGTTCAGCTATTTTAGATTAAGTCCATGACACTAGTAAGAAGTCAGGTTATCAAGTGCCTTGAAATCAGCACACAGATTTTCTCTACAGCTGTGAAGTTTCTGACTAGAATTGTTATGTTTTGTATTTTATGTTCTATAGTCATCTCTTTTGTATTTTTAATGTTATATATATTTAATGTGTTACACCGATTATTATAATTGTAATTATATACACTATATATAATGTAAGTATATATAATTATAGATTATTTAATATTCAATGTACATGTAAAATTACATATGTATCTGTGTAAATGTACATCTATACCTATATCTATATATCTAAATATCTATATCTCTCTCCAGCTTGCACTACCGAGATCAGTGTGAGGAATCTTGTCTTTGGAAGGGCTCAGAGTAGATTTCCCTGGACTTGCAGGCCTCTCTGGCCATGTAATTAGCCAGATTTACTTAATCTACTAAACCATTTGGAAACCATCATCAAAGAAACTGATCACCAGGGAAGTTTCAGACTTTAAACAACACATATAAATCTCACTTAGCCAGGGGTCAAAAACCAGACATCTTTATGCCTCAGTGATAAAAAATAAAGCTTTTCCAATCTAGCTTTAAATCAACTGTCTTCCATATACCCTCACCTCCAAATCCCTTTCCTCCAAGTAGGAAGTTAGATGGCTTAGAAGAAGGGAGCTGGGAGGCAGGGTACAGCCATGTTAGCTACCTGCAGTCATTCAGTCATAGCTGATCCTTGGCATGGACAATAGACTATAAGAGATCACTTATCTTTCTTTGTGCCCAACCTCCCCCAGTTGGGGTGGTGAATAGGCAAACAGTTTTCAAAGTTTATGCTGTAAGATTGAGGCTATTCCCTACTTCCGATCTTGATGGAATTTTCTATAAATTCACTCCCTTTCTGTTCATTTGGTTTATTTCAGGGAGGTAGCAGTGTTTATGAATGAATTGATACCAATGCCGTCATTTTTCATGAGTCTCCAGACAACTTCTTAAATCCAGGGGAGGTAAGACGTTCCCAGGAGAAGCAGTACCTGCCTTGTGAGTATCCAAGAGTCATTGACTCTGGTCACTATGATGTCAGAATGAGGACCTTGCTTAAATCAGGGAGAGCTTGATGGGAGAGCAATGTAATCAAGCCTCCAAAGACTGGAGAGCTATCCTTCATCTCACTCCCTCCTCCCTCTACATAAAGATCCACCACTGATTACACACCCTGTCTTATAATTAACTGTGTTTGTGACTCTTCTAGTCTGTGAGCTTCTGTACAGGGACATGTCATTTTCAGTTTTGTACTCCTAGTTTCTAGCAGAAAAAATAGTACCAAAGGCTTTATACTAATAGCCTAGAACATAGAATATAGAATGACTGCAATAAATCATCATGTAAATTCAATCTGTCAAGTTAGTACCCTGGATTAAGAACAGGAATGACCAGCTCAGTCTTTGTGCATATCAAGGCTTTCAGCTATTCCTGATCAGGTCTTGCCAAACTGGGACATATTCCTGCTTCTGTTCTACCCAATTCTAATTTGACTCTCTAAGGAGTGTTCATGACGAGAAGCAAGCTGAAGACCGAAAAGAGGACTGAGGGAGACAAACAGAATGAGGGCGAAGACTGCAGGAGGAATTTCCTCCTTCTCTACCTGTTTTGGGAAAGAAAGTGAAGCTTGTTCCAGGGATTGGCAGTCTTCCAGGAATGGTTTGCCAGGCTGTTCCCTAGCTCCTTCCTTCCAGGATCTCCTTTTGCATTGTAGAAATCCTGGAAGGGGAGCACCCTCAGCCTCTCAGTTACACCTAATCAGTTGCAGCCATCTGTGAGTCAGAATGGACCATGGGAGAAGGGCCTGGGAAAGGGGGAAAGGCCCAGCAGAGAGGAAAATGCATGCTTCTGAGGAGGAAAAGCAAAGAAAATTTTGCCTAGGATGTTACACCTGCACAAAACCTCCCACCCCTTCACCCAGCAACTTGGTACTTGCATCGTGATCCCCATGGACTGGAGGATCTAGCACCCTTCTTTTGCTTTTTAGAAGGAGACTATTAGCACCTAAGGTCTCTACTTTCTCCCCGGAGAGCTGAAGCTTCAGGATGTCAGAGAGGTGATGAATGGGGCCACCAAATGAGGAAGCTGTGTTGAAGGACAAGCACATGGTTTGTGGAAGGGAACCCTTAGACGTTCAGGAGGCTCACAGTCCTTGTCAACCTGAACGTTCTGGGGGTACCAGTCTGGCTGTAGGTGAAGATGAGGGCTTGTGTGTGTGAGAGGTGACAGGTGAGAGGTGAAGACCCCACTGAGTCTCAGCTGCAGCAGTACACGACGTAGAAAGACTTCATGACGTGAGTTAATACCACTCCCCAGCCCCACAATAATCTGGAGCTGAATTCTGAACCAGGAAAGCTGAGCATCATCTCAATCATAGGCAGTCTCTGAGCTAAGATGCTACTCCTCACAGGCCAAGAAAGATTTTGTTTTAATGTCACAGAAGCTAGACACTTAGATGTCTAAACCTATAGTCATTTGGAGATGATAAGCTGAGCCCAGGAAGTAAAGTGAGTTACCTCTGGTCACACAGGTCAGCACACAGCAGGTCAAGGATTAGCAGTTGCTCTGAGTCCAGTGGCCTTTTGATAACACCCCTCACATTCTGTTAAAAACAGCCCCTTTGTTCCTTGCCACATGTAGTGTGTCTGACAATTCTCTTTTTTCATCATCATGTACATGCTGACCTTGAGCTTTTGATTACTGAGGCCTCCACTTCAAAGACACATCAGTCGGAATTGCCAGTAACACAACTAGAGAAAGTCAGCTGCACCTCCAGTGAAATTTCCCTTTTAGAAAGCCATGGGTGACCCAGATAACTGAGTGCTGGAGTGACCTCGATTTTCCTTTCCCACACTTTACTTCCCAATAGGTTTCAAATTCACCGATAAAGAAAGAGTAAACCCCAGTTACCCTCGACCACAGTAAAGGCAGAACCCCAACCCCCCAGGCCCCCAGGTCCCCCGGCTCATTGCTGGGTGACTCTGAGCATGCCATGTCCCCTCCAGGATCTGTGGGTAATAAACCTTGTTTGTTTCAGAGTTTCCGGGTGGTTGCTGCTGAGTTGTTTCTTGCCATCATAAGGGCTGGTCCAGCCACAACATCGGGGAAACGCCGTGTGTCTGCCACACGTCATTGGGGCCAAGCGAGCGCCCCGGCTGTCCTGGCTAAGAGCATCACCATCCAAGTGGCTGAGCCCCACAGGAAGCATCCCCCTGAGCGTGTCTCTTGAGTTCTCGGTACCATGTACAAACTTAAGGAAGGCTGGCATGGGGGGTCCGCGCCTGCGCTGAGGGAACTGGGGAGCAGTGGAGTGGAATGATGCTCTGCAGCTGAGTACTCACCAACCTCACCCCACCATCTGCGCATCCCATATCATTAGGTACAGAGCAGCCAAGGAGGAGAGAGGGGGAAGGAGGACGAGCTGGCAGGGAGCAGAGAATGAGTGGTGGAGGCAGAGAAGTGGACAGGGGTCCTTTTCACACAGCATCTCTTTTTCTGGAATCTCCATACTTACTGAGTCCTCAAGGCTCCAGAAGTGGACCAACTGTGGGTTCCCTCAGTCACTGTTCACCACACGAGGAAACCAACTGAGCTCTCCTGACTGCACAGCCTCTTGTCCTAGGCCCTGCCTCCACCTCAGAGCCCTGGAAATCTCCATCAGAAGCCATGCTTGGACTCTCGTGGATGGAATGGGGACAGCCATGACTTTGGCGAGGCTGTGTCCTTATGCGTCTTCCAGATTTTCCTAACTTTACAGGGTGCTTTTCTTTCTAAATATCATTAGACTTAGCATGATTATTAGAGTTGAGACGGGTGTACTGGCACAGCACCAGCACCCAGAGGCCGGTGTGGGCCTGGGTAGCTTGAGGGAAGTGGGGGCGTGTTTGTTCAGGCTCAGGACAGGGATTGGGGGGACAACAGGGATGATGGCTCAGGCACAGGACAAGGGGAGTTGGGGGTGGTACAGACGAGGCACAGTGGGTATAACTCCCTCGTTAAGGAAACCTGCACCCCTGTTGAGCAGGTGGGAACTAGTTTGTTGGGTGTGTGTTTGCTGAAATTAACTTTCAGCAAATTATGACTGAAACCAGGACAGAATTTCCAATCAGATGGAACATGGGGATGTCGCCAAACAGGGACCTGGGAGGAATGGGGACCCTAATCATAATTCCACAGGCCTTCCCAAAAACTTTTTTTTTTTTTTTTTATTTCTTACTTGCAATTATTGCTGTTGTCTGGAGAATGTTTTCGAGCTTCCCTGGGTAGGAGCAAGTGATGCATTTCTTTGGCAGCGGTAACTAGCATCTTACTAGTATTAGTCTGTAAGTAATTTTCCTATTATTTCTAATTACTTTCCTTGGGAGATGACACTCCTCTTTCTTATATTTCCTTAAATTTAGACTATTTGAGTCCCTTACTTAGAAGTTATTCCTATATATACTTTCGAAAGCAGTGGTACATCAACATATATTGATAAGTGTAAGCTGTGTATACTTTGCCTCTGCAAAAGTATAAGAGTAACACACAGAGAAGAGATATGTGTCTCCCATCTGCACAGACTGTTCTAGAAGGAGAGAGGAAGAAGTCTCCTCACTATAGGAGAAGAGGTAGGTGGAAGCATGATTCACACATGAAGACACCTGTCATCCAGTGTGACTTAACTGTCTGGACCGCAGTTGCTTGTCAAACTGATAAAATGAATGGTCTGCATGTACCCTGAGGACAAAACAAGTGATTTCTCTATAGGGCTGCAGATGAATTCTAAAATCGAGCTACACATTCCACTTTGTAGAATCATTTATAAAAGAACACTTCAGATGATATAAAGACACATCTGTACCGAGAGACCTAGATAAAATGAATAGTACATCGGCACACATGGCCGAATGCAGTTACTAATATTGGTGCCCATTAGCGTTCATCAAGATGACATGGAGCATGAGTAATAATAGTGGCGTACAGTGATGTCATCCCCACGGTGATAGAGCTGTCACTTTCAGATGCTAAATGCCTTAGAATCTGATGGATGTCTCGGCAAGTTCACAGATACTACTTGGTAATATTGCTTGGTGACTGTTGGAAAAAAAGTAGACAATAAGGAGGAAGGGGAAAAGGGAGGGAGGATATTTAGTTTGATATGCCATATGTAAAAATGTTTTTTTACAAAACAGAGATGATATTTTGTTCTCTAGCTCTACTTTTATCCACTGTAACTTAGTAACATTTGTCTTTGAGAAGGAAAAGAATCTTATCTTATAATCGTCCTTATCATTTTCTTCTACAAGATGCCATTATGCTAGGTCTATTTTAGCAGGTACAGGAGGTCAGCTGTGTCTTTCTGCCCAGAATTTCATGGAAACTGCTAGAACTCAGGAAGTATCTCTGGCTGTAGGGTAAGATTCGGGTGATGATTCAGGGATTCCTGTCCCCTGATCTATCTCTAAGAAGACATGAAAGATAACAGAAACAGGACAGAAAGTG
This sequence comes from Solenodon paradoxus, assembly GCA_004363575.1. Lineage (NCBI taxonomy): Eukaryota > Metazoa > Chordata > Mammalia > Eulipotyphla > Solenodontidae > Solenodon > Solenodon paradoxus. Next base: position 60,477 of record RJWH01002084.1, on the reverse strand, counting down.
ACTCTTTGGCAAAGCTGGGTCTGGTACTTCCCTGGCTTTGGTGGCCAATGTCACTGGATTCCTGTGGATGAGCTTCATGAAAGAAATGCCAACACAAGCAGAGAGCACATCATCATTTTTAGACTGACATTTCCAAGCGTGCCAAAACACAGTTGTTCTATCTGTCCAGATGTTTCCTGAAAGCATCGATGCTGTGATGTTTAGTTTTCTTTAGCCATCATGCTTTTCACTAACAAATTAATACTTTAAAAAAGAAAAAAAAAAAAAAGCTTAGTCTCTAGAAATCTGTATTCCAAATCATGTCCATCATGTAAGAAAAGGAAAATACCCATTTTTAAGACCATTTTTGAACACCAGACCCCCTCCAGTGAGAGAAACCAACAATTCTTTCCAATATCTTTACAATGTAAGGCTTCCATAACTCAGGAGTAGAGAAAAGTTTGCTATTTATTTAATCTTGGAAGAACACTGAAAGAAAAAGGCGGGGACCGTAGGCGGTCTGGAGGAACTCCTTTACCTAGCTGGCCACATGTGGCTGGAACAGCTGCGGGGAAACTGGCTGGGGTCGAGGTTACAGATTTCTGTTCAGTAAGGGTATCCATGAGGGTAACTCTCGTGATGACGGTAGTCTTCCTGGTTACCGCCCTCGTACCCTTGATGATAGCTATGGTAACCGTAGCCCGCATACTCGTCTTCGGGGCAGCGCATCCCCAGCGACTGCTGAATGGCCATCTCCTGCCTCCGGAGTTGCATGGAATCGATTAAATCGTACACAATCACCATGGACCACATGGGAGACGGGTACCAGGATTTTACATTTCCATCCTTTCCAACGAGGAGCATGGAGAAGTACTCTGGGCTCACTTGAAAATAGTTACGCAAGTCTTTCACCAAATGAGCTGGTATGTCTTCTCGCTCAACAACAGAGCTTCCTGAGGTCAAAGCAGAAGAGTTGTGTGTGAATTAAAAAACCAGAGCTCAGAGCAAACGTCAAAGTGAGAAGGAATCACTGAGAGAAAAGAGGATCCCTGGGTGTCATCTTTAGCTCCAAGTCCAGTTAGAGAAGATTGCTGGGTTTTTCCTTCTAGAAAGCATATGTCCCTGCTGTTATGTGACATGATTAGTGTCAAACTTTGGGGTTCCTGATGTCTCTGTAACAGGACTGTTAGGAATTATAATTAATTCTGGCAAGATGGATTTTGTTAAAATTCGTTACAAAGATTATAGTATTTATATTTCAAAGTTTATTTCCAATTATTTTGTGCAATTTCCATTTTCCTTTTGAAGCTATTTTCTTTATAGTGTGCATTTTCCATATATATAATAATATATATACACACACATATATACATGCGTATATATATATATGTATATGCATATATATGTATGTATGTATGTATGTATCCTCAGCCCAGGGTCAGGGAGCTTAGACGTAGTGCCAGGCTCTGCATCAGGGAGCAATGGGGCCCTCAGGCCTAGAAGCCTGGGTGAGCTATAAGCCTTACCACGGGAGGGTGTGGAGTTCAGTTCTGCTTGAGCTACAGGTATTACAGTGAAGGTCTTGGGTGGTCAGGTCTCAACTTCCAGGTGAGGAAGCTGAGTCTAGAGGGAGCCCTGCTAGTCCCATACAAGGAAAGGTAGAAGACTCCGTTTCCTGCCTCCCAGTCCATGTTCCTTTGCCCTCAACAAATACGTGACACTTATTCAGAGTTGGAGGGGAAGGATGAGAAGCAGAAAGCCTGCCGGCAGAAGACTTTGAAGACTCAGGTGGGTGCCTGACCTGAAGGCAGCTGATTCCTGCCTCTTCTTTGAGCCTAGCTGTTGGGGGTGGGAGTTCCAGCACCCTAGGGAGCCCCAGTTTTCTACACCCTCAGAGTGCTAGAGCCCCTCATTCAGGGGGTGGGGATAGAACCACATCCCAAGAGAAGGGTCTGAATGTCCCTGCAAAATGTCCCAGTCAGACGATGGTATCAAAGGCCGCTCTCCTGGGCATATATATATATGTATATGTATGTATGTCATCAAATTGTCAAAGGTGGAAATGTCAATGAAGTAAGTCTGTATAAAGGTCTTTAAACTCTTATGATACATGAAGAGAATAAAACAGAAAGGGGAAAGGTGCTAACACTTTCTAGGCATCTGCTCAGTCGGACATTGTAAAAGGGATTTTGTATCCTTGGTGTCATATAAAGAACTTGATTTTTGACTGGATATCTTTCCTAAAACTTTTGATCACTAGTCATTTTCTTTCAGCTTCTCCGAGTCTTTTAGTAGATACCCTCATCTGTTGAAAGGGAATCAGTAAGGTATGAACTACCTGCCTCATAAAACTATTGTGAGAATTAAGTGAAATAACTTAGCAGGCAGCCCTAAAATTATAAGGAAAGACACTAACCCCTCCTTTGGTGAGTTTTTTTATTCTTGTGTTTTTCTGCTAACCTGCAGCCTTAGCATGCACAGAAAAGCTATGATCCACCACACAGCAGGAGCATGACACAATAGATGTAACAGAAAGATGGCTGCACTCACCCAATGATCTAGAACCAATCACCACTCACTTCCTCATGACACGCTTCACTGCTTTGGCCCAATAACCATTCACTTGTTCATACCCTACCCCACTGCCTCAGACCAATCACCAATCACTGACCCCAGTACCACAGACCAATCACCTCATGACCCACCTACGGCCTGAGTCCAATCAGACCAATCATAACTCAGTTCCTAGAAAGTCTTCACTAGTAGAATACGCCCCAAGACAGTGCCTTTTGAGCATGATCTCCGGCTCCTTACTTGTGACAAGTAACAAATCATTCCTTATTTGAGAAACTGTCTTTTGACTGACACTCAACCTAGGAAACGGCCCACTGAGTGCACTAACAAACATATATGAAAATACTTTGTAAACCAGGAGGTCCTATTTATGCAGACAAGCATCGTGTTAGTTATGTGGATATATTCGCTGTCACTTATGAGTGAGTTTATATTCAAAAGTACTCAGTACTTTCCTTCGTAAGTGATTAGACACACACTCATATGAGGTGAGAGAATTAGGGCACCCTCCCTGCTTGCATATAGCTTCATCTAGTTTAACTGAAAAGTAGTTTATCTTTCTTATAAAATAGCAACATTTTACCATTAATGGGGAAAAGTTCTAACACTCCTCCAATTTCCTCTCCGACTCCCAAAAGCTTCAGAATGGTGATGTGTCGCAGACCTAAGAGAAAAGAGAAAGCTATTGAATTAGCAAGTCAGCTTTTGCATTCAAAGACCAGCTATTTGTCAATTAAAAATCTATGAAAGGAATACAGAACATACACTGATAACTAGTATTTGGGTACAGTCCACATCCCAAAGTCCTAGGTTCATGTCCCAAGGTCTGTGGGAAGAACTAAGATAAACAACTAAGTAAAAAAAAATAATAAATGTTCTTCCTGCCTGCCTACTCCCCTTCATCTTTCCTTTTAAAAAAAAAATCTTGAAAAAGACTCATTGCAGATCTTAGGGTTCACAAGAAGGTCAGATAGGGCTTTTCTTGCTTTAGGATTGAAATCAAATTTCCTCTGAAAGCATGTTTCTCACTCTGTGATTAAGTGATCAAACAAAAAGGAAGTCATCTCAAGATGGGAAGCTCATTACGGTTCTGAAAAAGTCACATCTAACTTTTTAACAGTTTATCTGGATAACTAAGCTTTCAGAGACAAGACTGCAGACTCCATCCATTGGAGAAATAGTTCTGATTTCTATGCACAACTGTTTGTAGACATTTGGGGCTGGTTCTGATCACTTACTTCAGGGACTCAGAGGGGCAGCACTTAGGTAAGCTTGCTCCCGCTCTCAGCCAAAGGAGAGAAGGTTCTATCTTGGTCGTTGGTTGGAATTCTTTTGAAGATAAAGAACACATGAAGGAATTCCAGAGAAAAGACATGAGGCTGTCTATTCATCATAAGAAGATTTCGCTTTGTTTGAGACACAATGCCAGAGTAATAACTTGAATATTGACGGCGTTTATTACCAGGAGAGAAAGCTGAAGGCTGCAGTGGGGGCGGGGAGGGGGGAGGCTTTTTGAAGGAGGAGCTAAAATTCAGGCAAAATGTTATTTAAAAAAAATAGTGACCTTTATTCTTTTCCCAGAAATGCAAATCATTCATTTCAGCATATTGATGAGTCATATCTTCAAAAGGAAGATCATAAATTTAATGATTTGTTCATATTTTCTGTATGTATTACAAAAGGATTTATTTATGAATGTGAATTAAGCCCTGTGTGCAGAGATTAAAAATGAAACATGACCTTATAGCTGCTGTAAAGACATCTTCAGAAAACTAACCTACCATGATTCTATTTATATTTTTACTGTGAAGAGTCACCAATTGCTCTGACAACTTCTGTCTTATACCTAGCACCATTGGTGACTGTAAATAATTTAAAACATGCTTAGTTTACTGGCACAATCAAATCCTACATGTGTTGATAGAACTCTTAAATTATTAACCCTAAAAATAAGAGTATAGGTGCACCCTGGTGGCCTAGTGTTTTAGTTCACTGCAGCACAGTCCAAATACATTCCAATGTCCTGGATTCAAGACCCAGAGCCCAGGGGCAGTGGGGAGGGGCAGGCAGGGTACAACCAAGATGAAAGACTAAATAAAATAAATATAATGCTTCGTCCTCCTCTCTCTTCCTTCCTGCCTGTCCGCCTTCATTTCTGCCTGTACCTTTCCTTTAAACAAAAAAAATAAATAAAAATTCACAAATTTTCTCATTACTCTTATTTGTTATGAGCTTGTTTCCTGTGTTCTTTCTAGTTGTTATTTGCCATCTTAAAATAAATATATTTATAATGTACAAGTTTGAGCGTCATAGCAAGGAGCCTGGCTCTGTTAATACTTTGCAAAATTTGCAAAATACTTTGCAAAAAAATTTATACCACCCCCTTTTATAATGCAGATTTTTTCTTCCTAATACAAATGTCAAAATAATCCTGATTCATCTCTTCCAGTTACAGATTTTTAAATCTGTGGTCCCTGGGTGCTTTACCCCTCCCCGTCCCCAAGGACTCTTCCAAAATTCTTCCTCTGCCCAGTTGTATCTTAAGTGAGATTTCAGAGGTGATTTCTAGTTTTGAAATTGCCATTATCCCCTTGGTTTTCCCAGTGAACTTAGTAATGAGTTCTAGCCACTAGGCATTTCCCTTTCTCTGTGTCCATATTCAAAATGATATATTAGCTTTTTCAGACTAGTGGATAATAATGTTTGATAAAGAAAGCAGACCTTCCTTGTCAAAACCCCGAGCTACTCATGAACCAAATAATAATAATAAACTATGGTTCTCGTTGACCCGCTTGTCTTCAAAATAAAGTTCTATCTAATAGAGCTTGCTGATTTCTTGGTGCTCAGTTACAGACCAAATCTTTTTTAAGGGAACAACAATGTAATCTAGTGTGGTTCAATGAATATATTCATTCCCAAAGTCATTCCTGTTTCACAAAAGCTATCTAATCGAGGGGTGCCCAAGGCTGGTAGCTATCTAAACAACAGATGCCCAGGGTTGGTGTCTACGTGTTAACTAAGTAAATGATAATACCTAACTTTATAATCTTGAGATAAGTTTTTTTAAAAAAGCAAAGGAGAAGACATCTACTTGACTGAAAGCCAAACAGCAGCTATTTTCAACACTTCAATGAAGGACCTAAGAATTTTGAGGGAAAAAAAAAAAAAAAGACCAGTTAACGAAGGCCACAGTCTGAAAGCAACTTTATACTCAACATAACTGAGTAAGTGTCTGGGACTCTGCAGCTTGAAGTGGGCAATAGTTGGGTGATCTAAGCGTCTCTGTTCCATTTTTGAACTGACAAGGGTGAGAGGGTGGTGTGGGAAAGGAGTGAGGATGCGGCTGCCCACTCACCAAAATTACATGCCTGCCCGCTGAGAGCAGAGAGCTGCTGGGAATACGACCAGTCTTCATCATTTGGCGCCGAGATCACCAGCAACCGCCTCCTCCATCGGAATCTGGAAGAGACACAGAAGACTATGATTCCTCTTCAAATCATCGAGGCCAATGTTAGAAAACAGAAGAGCAGTGGCTTTCAATGTTTTAGCTCCTGTACCTAGAATACAAAACACTGACTCTTAGAAATGTCTCATAACTTCTCCCAGCCATGAAATCTCCACACTTCTTGCCCACTTTCTGTTGTAACTCACAGCAGCCCTCTGTGGCATTTGCAGGATGCCTCACCAGGCCTGATGAGGTCACCTTGATGAGGTTCTCTGATGCAGTGAGTGAGAGACTGGCCAGAATTGTCTGTTAAATTCTCTCAACAGACATGAGAGCAGAAGTAAATGCAAGTTCTAGTACTCTAGGGCTTGGAGGGGGTTAAAAGATGAATATATGGACAGAAAATAGAGTTTAAAAAAAAAAAGAGAGAAGTAAATAGCTGACAATGACAGGAAGAAGAAAATTGGGTGAGTGGGTCAAAGGGGATTCCTGGAAAAACGAAGCCTAGGTACTTTCCAAGTAGCCAGTGGTTCTTCCGGGGAACAGCACAAGTCCTAAATTGTACCTGTGTTTCTTATAAGAGCCAGAGCTCAGAGAATACCCCTAGCATGTCAAAGGAGGAGGCGGGGACCACCTCTCGAGCCCCAGGGTGGTAGAATAGATATCCAACATCGAATGCTTGTGGAAAGAGTTGTATCGCCAGGAAACTGGAGTTGACATTTTGGCATATTCTGGGTGTCCGTGATCATGTCACTCAGTCTACCTAAGTCTCTATTTTCCCTTGTTTCTAGACTCTAAACAGCACCTACTTGAAAGAGATGTTATGAGAATCAACCTCTAAAACCCATGAGCATAAGTTACTCATGTGTTAGAGTGGGCATCGATTGCATCATCTTTGTTCGTTTTAAAGAGAGGAAGGAAAATTTAAGAATGGAAGGAAAGGTGGGAGGGAGGGAGGGAAGGGAGGAAAAAACATCATTATTTAGTTCATTTTAGTTTTTTTTTGTAACCTCTTTTTTATTGTAGTAACTTATTCTACATATCAAAATAAACTCCTATGTATAGGTTCCCTATTCCTTGGATATATGTCAATACACTCTGCCCTCCACCACATCACCAAGTGTTCTTCACCATTGTCCAGTGGGTTCCGTCACCATTTGCCGACTCCCCCAACCCTCCGATTCCCTATGGTAACCTCAGTTCTATTGCCAGTGTCCAAAGGTTGGTTTTGTTTCATCTATTCCTTTGTTTTGTCAATTCACATTCCACCAATGAGAGAGGTCATCTGGTTTCTTTCTTCTTTTGACTTGTTTCACTCAACATCATCCCCTCTAGCTCCATCCATGTTGATTCAAATGACAGGGTTTCATCTCTTCTAAGGGCTGTGTAGTATTCCATTGTATATGTACCACATCTTCTTTATCCATTCATCTGATGTTGGGCACTTAGTGGTTTCCAGTTCTTAGCTATTGTTAATAGGACTACAGTGGACATGGGGATGCATACATCTCTGCAGATGGGTGTATTTGTATTTTTTGTGTAAATACGCAGAAGTCAGATGGTGGGATCACATGGGATTTCCATCTTCAACTTTTTGAGGAATCTCCACACTGTTTTCCATGGGAGTTGCATTTTAGTTTTTTATCCTGGCCCCAGGTCTCCAATCCAGATCCTTGTCAGTATGTGGTCCACATCCTGTGTCTCAGCCTCCAAGCCACAGGGCGCCCCACCCTGCTAGACTGTGTCATCAGCTGCAGACTTCTGGATATACACTCTTGTCCATTAACAGGCATTAGCCATCACAACGCCGTGGGGTAATTCCGCTAATACTTATGTTTGTGTGTCATTGTACAGCTAGTTTTCACCTACACACAATATTCATTCTTCAGGAGAGGCCAGTGTTTACTTTCCCCATTTGACAGATGACAGAATGAGGCTTAGGGAAGTGAAGTAGTTGCCCAGCTAGTAAATCTAAGAGAAGGTACCAAAGTACAGATTCCTCTGACTCCTGGTCCAGTGCTTTCCCTTGTCTACCACCCCCTGAGCTGCTGGTGCTTGTCAGGGTCCCTAAGAATGTAGGAAGGAGAGAGGAGATACCTCTGAGGGGCCTAGTGCAGTTGTCTCAAATTCTACCTTCACCAGAGAAAGGGTTTTATTTCTGCCTTCACTGTTTATAACTGTAAGATGGTATTCTCTCACTGAGCTGGAAATCAGTTGGTTTTATTCATGGCTTCTTCTCTCCCTTTACCCCTTCTAGCCTCCCAGTGAACAGGCGAGTTTTCAACTCCACAGAAAATGGCCTCTTGGGGGAAGAGCAGTTTGGGTGAATGAGAGAAAATGACAGTCTGATGAAACACAATCTCTGAATATGCCTAAGCCAGACTTGCCAAGAACTGCTTGCTGTGACATTATATTTGCTTCCTCTGCTTGTTTTTCTTCAAAGGGTAAGAAAAGCTAAAATCTCCACTGAGGACTGGGAGATGAATGTTTTTGGCACGGAGGAGGGGAGAGGAGCGCCTGAGAGTGTCTGAGGCTTCCTGGGAAAGGGAACAGTGACTGCTATAGGATCACAGACACGGTGTCCCTGTGCTTACCTGCTTCCTTAGGAGGCTTGCCAGACCAGCCGAGGCCTCCAAGCAGCCAGCCTTCCTGGCCTCACACAGAGCTGAGGGAGTAGGGAGGGAGCTATTTTGGGTGAGGTCTATTTGGGCTTGTTTACCTGTGTGCACACTGAATGCTGTTCTACTGGAGACAGTAGGGAGATGAGACTCCCTGTGACAGACACAACCAAGAGAAGGTCATTTCCTCCTGGGTGGTGATTCTTGTGCTCCGCCCCTTCCGGTTAAGAGAGGCCCAGCGCAAACAATGGAGGAAATCTGGAGGAGAATGTAGTCCAAAAACTGACTGAGGACAGACTAGCTTTCTGTCACTTCAGCTTCTCAGGAAACATAAATGCTACCCGTTAGGTAGGCGTTTGCTTCCTTAGCCAGCATTCCCAAAGGCGGGTGTGCTTGTCCACCCTCTGGGCTTCTGTCTCAGGAAGGTAATTACAGCCTGAACCTGGGGAGTGTCGCTAAAGACTGGCTTCCGAGTCTGGTCAGCCGAAACCAGGCTGTGTAGACCAACCCACAGCTCAGTAAATCTGAAGGAAAATTCCTGTTTGGATACTGATTTATTTGTAGAACTAAATATGTTTTAATTAAATGTTTTTAAAACTATTTTTGTAAAATTAAAAAAAAATTTTTTTTTTCAGTTCCTTTTGCCTGAGTTTCCATTCTGAGGTGCTCACTGCACCTCTTTCTCTTACTTTGGCCTTCATGACAAAGTTCTCTCAGTAGGAACTGGATAACTGACCTACTACATCTAATATCCAGTATTTATTGATTACTTGCTTTTGTGCTAGGTTCTGGGCCCTCATTGTCTTTCGTTTTGAATTGACTTTTCACAACAATCTGAAGAATAGATATTCTTATCCCCATTTTGCACATCAGAACTCTAAAGCTAGAGAGGATAAGTCATCAGCCCAAGGTCATAGAACTAATTAGTAAAGAAACCAGGAATCAAATTCAGGGCTGTCTTACTCATGCCTTTAAATACTCTGCTTTAATTTTAAGATCAATGATAACTGTCAGCACAGTGATTTCACAAGCTGGGACCACAGTCATGGACATCCACAAGGCTTTCCAATTGTAATCATATAGTATTATGTTATCCATGAGAAGTGTATGCTCCTGAAATACTAGTGGCCCAAAGGGAGAGAAGGAAAATACACTTAGGTATTGTAGGGCCCTTTCTAGTTCAAAAGATTTCCAGTGCAAAATACATGAACATCTTTGGAATCAGGGAAATGCCACAATCCAATCTGATCAATCTGAATGAGCCCGCCAGTTTTGGGAGTGAGCACAGTTGAGAGAATGCCAGCTTTCCCTTTCTTGTTTTGAAACTCATAACACAGTGATTATAAAAAACACTCTGCCTGGGGCCAGTGACAGGGCTGCCTTAGCATGTTGGTAGCTGCAGATCTCGTGGCCCAGATCCTCAGTTCTACTTAACGTGAAGTGGAGGACAACTGGGCTCTTTAGAGGCTGGGCAACCTGAGATTACTGGGAAGGTTCAGTAGGTTAGCATCTTTTAGTGGTAGAAGGTTTAGAGTTAATAAGAGAAAGTTTTCACAAAATCAAAACACTTTGACTCCTATGTGAAATTGTACTGTAGAGACACAATGAAGGAATTCTTCCTAGATGCTTAGTTCTTTTCCAGAGGCCCCCCCCCCCACAATACGGCCTGGGTGGTTTTGCACTCACAGCTCTGTGCCTTTGCTGTGGGTGTAATTTCTGCAGCTTTGCATCTCCTAGGGCCCCAGCAGTCCTTCAGAATTTTATCCCTCATAGGGAACAGATGGAGAAGGGAGGAGATGGAATGATTTTTTTTTTTTTTTTTTTTTAACTTTCATCCCTGTGTCTATACTAGAGTCTCTTTACAAAGATTTTCTAGAAAGCACACTCCCTGGGGAATCCTGAGAGCTAAAATAACCTAAATGCCTGTCAACCGGTGATTGGGTAGAAGAGGTGTGTCTAGATACTCAAGGGAATTCTATGTAGCTACTAAAAAAAGATGACCTTGTGCCCTTTGCAACAATCTGGGAGGATCTGGAGGGGATCATGTTAAGTGAAATAAGTCAGAAAGCAAAAAAGAAATACAAGATGGTTTCACTCCTATGTGAAACAGAATGAAACAAAACAAACAGACAAACCCTGACAAAATTCGTAGTATCAATTCGGTGGAATTCACAGGAATTCATAGGATGAGTTCGGGAACTCTGATGGCAGGTGTGGTGTGAAATATGAGTCTGAGATACCGTTCAATATCCTAAAATGCATATAGCGATTAAACAAAAGAAATAATAAAAGTATGATTGCAAAAGGAGATTTTCTCCTTTTGAAGTCTAAGGGGGATTTGTGTTATCCTCTGCAGAACTGAAAGGAAAAAGGAATCAAGCACAGTGTTCTCAAACCAATTTGAAACTAGAAGGGGCCTAATTTAAAAATATAAAATACTGTAGACAAGCCGTCCAAATACACGACCCCGCTCCCCCAAAAAACAGGAGGAGAAAAAGAGAAAAGACTTATCCAAAGCCACCATATTAGCATTCAAGCTTGGAGTTAACCCCAGACTGCCCTTCGACAAGGCCACTCCCAACAGGACAAGACAAAGCCCAGGGGCCAGGTATGTGGTGAGGCAGGCAGCAGACCTTCACCAGGGAAGGTCACTCGCCCTCTTCCCACCTTCCCGCCCCACCTCTGCGGGGACTCCCAAGGTGGCAAACCTGGACAGGAAGTTCTCCAATGACTGCTTTTTGTCCTCCTTGCAAACAATGCCCTCCTTCTTCTGCTTTTCCATGTCTTTGATTCGGGACTGGAAAGTGTCGATCAAATCGAACACCGACTTCATGGCTATAGGCACCTCATAGTATTGCTGGCGAAGAAAGAGAGAAAGTAAATTATGTGTGAGTGTATTTCTTTCCTCTACTAAAGAATAGAGAACCTGGGAGAATTCAGCTGAGCTCTGGGGAAATCAGAGCCTAGAGGCTGGAGGTCTCCTGGATATACAAACTCTCTCTCTCTCTCGTAATTCTGCTGATATTTTGAGGTTCAGAATCCACGGGACAACTGCCACCAAATTTGATGAGGATTTCTTTTATGCTACGCTTTCTGTGTTTTATTGGAAAGGGTCCATATCTCCCTCATCACACATCTCTGGGGTTCATTTCCCTTACCACATGGGATGAAGCTGGTTCCTGTTCATGACACAGTTGGAGACTGTGTACTGCTGTACCTAATACAGGACTAGAATAACATATTAGAGTATCTGACCCGAACAATACAGGTAACTTTCTACCAGAAGGAGGCCTGTTATGTGATCATTAGGAATCTACATAGACTGTGTGAATTCCAGAAATGACTGAATGAGCATCAGTGAATATCAGATTATGTTTGCTTATGCTTTCTCTGAAAAAAGGTGGGATCCAACTGAAGAATAACCCCAATGTTCACAGTAGCACAGTTCACCATAGCTAAGACATGGAAACAACCTAAATGCCCATCAACAGATGATGGATAAAGAAGCTGAGGTCTAGATACTCAATGGAATCCTATGCAACTGTTAAAACAGACAAAGCCATACCTTTTGCAACAACCTGGATGAAACTGGAGGTGATTATACTAAATGAAATATGGGCAAAAGAAAAAGAGAAGTACCAGATTCACTCACATGTGAAGTATAAAGAAGCAAAACAGACTGACAAAACACAACAAAATTCACAGGATACAAGACTGTGGTTATCAAGGGGTAGGAGCAGGAAGGGAACAAGAGAATAAAGGAGTTAATACAGTGCTGGTGATAGATGTGCACATACTCTGAGTGTGAATTCAATATCCTAAAAACCATCTAGCAAGGTAAAATATAAAGTAAAATAAAATAATAAAAAGTAAAAAATAAAATTTAAAAAGTGAAAGTCTCCCTCCTTGAAAAATGAGAATGAAAGTCATTTTCCTGGATCTTCACTGTCTGGACTGACAACAGCAACTTGAGATAAATTTGGGGGCTGGCTGAGCATAACCAGCATAATGTAGAGAGCTATCTGGGCCTGGTTTGGAGATATGCCCTCAAAGGGAATCAGTAACCCATACAAATGAGGAATGAATGAATGAGGCATCTCACTCCAGAACCAAAAAACATCATAGCTATTCAAAGCCCAGGCAGCATTTTCCTCAATGATGTTCACATTAGCATGGTATACTATCAGTGTACTAGGATGGCTAAGACAGTGGGCTCTGGAACCAGCCTGTGTGGGTATGAAGTCCAACTCTAACTGGATGAACATGGACAAGTCACTTAATCACCTGGCTCTCGATTGTTCCTCTGTGAATCAAAGGTACTCTTTGTCATTTCTCTTAGAGGCTAGAGATGAGGACTTTAAAGGGTTGAGGTGAATGCCTGGCATAAGGAAAGCGCTCTATAAGGCTAGCTATTTTGATGATGATGAGAAGGAGGAAGTGGAGGAGGATAACTACATAGCACAGTTTTTCATGGTTCAGAACCTTTGTCTCTAGTTGTAGGAAGAAAAGAAGTGCAAAAGTCTGCTGCATGGTTCATGTTGGATCAAGCGGTAATCTACCAAACCCTTCCAAAGTAGGCCTGTGTTATTTCCTGAAGGCAGAGGCCAAATATTCTTCACCTTTTATCCCCAGGGCCTGACACATCAGAGCTACTCAACCAGTGTCTGTTGAATTCATTCCATCACTGAGGAGAATTTAGTTGGAGTCAAGTGGAGTCAAGTAGCCAGCAACTGGGAGGTCATCCAACTCCTTCTTTCCAGAGAGCACATATCTGGACATATGTTCCACAGGACAAGGTGAAATATTTGAATCACTTCAAAATCTTTCCATTTATGAAATAATTTGTGCTTACTCAAATGTCTAATAGACTTACTGACAAAAAATGCCGTCACAATCCTAAGGAATGGCACTATCTCATCTCAAATAAGATGCTTACCTTGACTCTTAGGTCCACATCTGTGAGCACCATGAAGAAGTCATTATAGGTCATTCCATATTCTTTCCTCAGCTCACTGATGAGATGCTGGTCTACTAAGTCCTCATCATCCACCACTCGCATGGGTTTCTCATTATCTTAAGACAAATAAAATGCGAATAAATCTGAGTGTAACAAGACAGAAATCAGTAAGACTTGAATGGGCGACATTTCTGGGCCTCTATCTGGAGATAATTAAAGCGGTTATCATGAGTTTCATATCTTTGGCTAACACTTTGCTTCAACAAAAATTTCCAAAGTGAGCGGATAAATAAAAAACTCATTTTGAAAGTCACTTTTCTAATGATCAAGTCCCATCTCTGCCCACCTTGGTCACAGATGGAAAGAAGTTGGAAATGATAGCAGACTTAAAAGAGGGTCCTGATTTTTCACCCCTCTGTATAGCTACATTCTGCCCACAAAGTGTAGCTCCTTGTTATGAATGGGTTGAGCTGTCTGCCATCTTGATTCTGAGCTCATTTATATGATTTGCTTTTGTCAATGTTAGTTGATGCCAGCATGAGTGACAAAGAGGCTAAAAATGGTCCTGCAATTTGGGATTGTTTCTGCCATTGCCATGAGAAGATGTCCACACTAACCTTCTGAGAAGAATAAATAAAGCCAAATTAACTCTGGTCTCATCCAACCAGGGCTACCCTCCGTTAACTGAGAATCAGTCACTTGACCCCTCCTCTCACATGTGCAGCCCAAACGAAGTCAGTTTATTATTATATCCCAGTGAGATGAGGGGGCCTTTACTACATAGCCTTATAATGGATAACTGACACAGCCATTATCTGGGCCAACCCAATCACATCAATGATGTGAATGAAACTAAGGAGCTATAGTAGAATCCAGATTTTGTCTTCAAAACTAAGGCTGTTATGAATGTTAGCAGCTGCACCCCTTTCTGAAAATTGGTCTCCTTAGAAAAGATCTTCCCCAAGTCATACCCTTTGTAGGGAACAGTCTGCATTCAGTGGTTGATGCGGTGGTGTGGGAGGGGGTAGATATAAAAACTGTTCCCTTTTCCTCAAGGTGAACAACTCTGAAGGGTTAATTGCATTGCAATTCAAATTCTTTATCTGGTACCCCTCACCCCTGTAGGTATTGCTCCTGAGAATACATCCCATTAACCTGCTGCATGCAAATCTCAGCATTTCAGGGAGTCAGCCTATCACAGTCCCCATGCAGAGAGCAACTGCTCAAGTTGAGAGTGAGGGTTAGAACACAGGTAATGTGATCTGACTCTTATCCATTTCTCTCTACCAAGATTTGTCACACTTAAGGATAGAAAGAACTCAAGGATCAAGACTGAAGTCAAACCTTCTTCTTCTATGGTCTGCAAGAAACTTTTTTCATGTTCTGGTTGGTTTCTCCTTTCAAATAAAATATTTTCTGAAATGTTTGGGCCAAACGTTAGAAAGAAAAAATTTCTGGACTCCCAGACTGCAGAAACATCTGCATCCCAAATGAATATTTGGCTAAGTAGGAGCATCTGCCAGAGAAAAAGAGTATCCACACTGATGGACACTGGATCCAAGGAGGATGGGACAACTCCACAGCAAGAGAGTCCAGTCATCTCCCGACTGAATTCTGAGGAAGGTCTGTGGGAGGTCAACTCTTGTCTCCAGCTGCCTGCTGCTGCCACCCTTCTCTGTTCTACTCTTCCTTCTGTCTAAATCAGACTAGAAAAGCAACATAAACTTGGCAGCTTCTTGTTAAATTTATCCAAAGTCCTCTAGTCTTCATCAAGGGTTACAGGGATTAGAAACACACATTCTTTAGGAAACATCCTATAAACTGTCCTTATGGTCCTGATCCAGCTAAAATGAGTCACAGATCCATGGCCATTTAGTGAAACTTGGTCATTCCACATATCCTGCTCTTAGACATAGGAGGATTGAGGAGAATTGGGTGGGGGTGGAAGGGTGAGCTTTGTTCTGTGCTGCTAAGAACTGGCATACAAGTGGGACATTTTCCCAGGTCCCATCCTTGAAGAAGCACAACTCCAAATATCAGGGGTCAAATTCACCATGTACTTGTTCTTCCCTATCTGACACTACACCACATTGAGACTAGAGAAAAATTCAGCTTCAACTACGACTTATTAAATACCAACTATGTGCCAGACATTGTGTTGGAAGATTCCATCTGGGACTGCTCCTTCTCTGTGGTACCCATGGTTTCTCTTCCTGTCATCCCTCTTCCCCAAGGCCTAGCCATCCCACCAACATGGACCACTTCCGCTTCTGCCATGGCTTCCCTAAGCCCTCTAGTGGTCTTGTAAAGTATGAACATCTGTTGACCTTCATCGCAAATACCCAGAACATTTGTTAAAATGACAGTCTTTAGATCCAGAATCGCTGGTGGCAAGGCTCAGGAACCTGCATTTTAACAAGTCTCCTGAGCAATCGTTATGCCCTTTATAGGCAGAGAACTGCTGTCCCACAGGATCAAATCCACATCCTTGGCATAGGATGACCTGGACTCAGCTTGACATAGCCAGAGTATCTCTTAGTTCTTCTCCATATGTTATGCTCCAACCCTCTATTTTCAGTTTCTAGAAACATTGCTTCTCTTTCTGGGATGCTTTCCCTGCTCTTTTCCACATAGGACTTAAGAAAAGAAAGGCAACGCAACAATCTACTATGCTAAGAGGTATTCTTTTTCACATGCTACATTGGCTAAACACATCCAAAAGTTTGATCACACATTCCACTGGAGACGTTTGGGAAATAAATGCATTTCTGGTAGAATTGCAATGTGGTGCAACATGTAAGGAGAGAAATCTGATGAGAGCTATCAAAAAATAGACTATTTTCCATTTGTTTCTACTATCCTACTTCTCAGAATCTATTGTAACAGTTATCTCCACATATATAGAGTGGTTATTAATGGTGAAATGTTTATAATAACAAAATATGACAATAATTGTCCGTCAACAAAGGAACTGGATAAAGAAACTATGATAGAATCTTACAATGTCTTCATAAAGACTAGAGAGAAGTCTCTCTATGCTCATAAGGAAAGATATCCAGGGAATAAATTGAAGTCAAAAAAGCAACTTATAGGCACACCCTGATGGAGCAGCAGTTGGGTCAATCGCTTCTAAAGGAGCAGGCTACATACCCCCGGATTGGATTCCTGGGCCCTGGGGGAAACAACCACTGTGAACAACTAAATAAAATAAAGTGCTTCTTCCTCCTCTCTCTTCCTGCCCGCCTATTAGCCTTCATTCCTGCCGGCACCTTTCCTTAAAAAAAAAAAAAAAAAAAAAAAAGCATGCAGAACCGTAGTTATTCATGTTGATTTTCATTTGCATAAAGAGGCAGTGAATGAATACACAAGGAATTATAGTAATTCCTATGGAGGTAGAAAGTAAAAGGGGAGAGGGGTCAGGAATGAGACTAAGACGTGTCTGTGTATACTTTTTTATATAGCTTTGACTTTGGAATTCCAAAAGTGTATCGCTTCTTTAAAATGATTAAATCTGAACAAAAACCTCGACTTCATGTTCAAGGCCTCTCTAATCAAACTCTTTCCAAAATTCTCAGGTATTTACAACACCTCTGATGGCTGCAATCCAAAGAGTTGACGCTATGCTTCATTCTTCAAAGACTGGTTTTGAACATTTGACTTTCCAGGTACTTTCCGTACCTTGATTGTTCAGTTGATTTTGATCCTGATAGACTTGAAGTTGGAGATGGAGGGTGGAGAAAGATGTCTGGACAAGTGAGGAGCCTGCTCTCTAGCCTCCAGGCCACAGAGTGATTGATAATCAAAGACTGAGTAAATAGAAAAGAGATTGCAGCTCACATCTGGAAATCTGATCACTCACCCAGCCTTGCCTCCCAGCACAGTTACAGGCTCTGCAGATGGCAGCTACCAGAGACTGTTATCACTGATGAGAGGAGGAACTGGGACAGAGGTCAATTTTTTCAGGTGTTCCAAGGACATTTTTTGCAGTTATAAATCCTGATAGTTGTGAAGTCTTCCAGAAAGAAAAATTCTCTTTAGCAGGATCAAAGGCAGAGTATTTTGAAATGTATGCTATCATTCTTACTTATGAAGCTTATTTCAGAAATTTGCCTATGAATTTCTTGTTCCTATAAATAAGCTCTCAACAGTCTCTCCTTGTTGCCACCTCCATTTTAATTGATGCCCTTCAAATTCTTCTGCCTTCAAGAGAAACTATCAAAGAACTTCCTTTGTCCCATAAAATGTCCTATGTGTTCTAGTTCTTAAAACTTGATGGACAACTACCCGTAGCAAAATATTTTTCATTCCTCTGTTTCTCTAATAAAGAAACATGCATACTGTGGTTTCCTGATTTTCATTCTGTAATAAAGTACCTGCAGCCAGCAACTTGTTCCTGTCTGACATTGTCTTTAATCAATCCTCATAACATATACACCAATATTGCTATCCCTGATTGATATTTTAAATATCACTAATAAGTAAGAATGCCTGTATGTGTTACAACATTCATTCTAAACCTTCACACATAGTACACTCTGGGCTGGTTACACCAGATGAACTTATTCTGCATTGCAATTTGCTCAGACATAAATAGCTTAAAATAAATAGCTCTAGGCTGATGCCTGAAGCTTTAAGGTAAGTTTTCTGGTGTCTGAAGGTCCATCAAGGATGGTTCCAGTACATTTAGCCAGGTGGACCAGCTGGCAGGTAAAGTGCATGCTGCAGTTGGGTGTGGGTTCTGTGTTTAAGGCCCAATAGCGTCTGCAAGAGCAGAGAATGCTTGATTTATTTTTAAGCAAAGTAAGGCCATCTGATAGATTTCCAGCTGAAAATTGGTCAAAGCTGAAGTTGGGCTCCCTGAGACCGGGTGTATGCCAATTCCTGTTTTCCCATGGTTGACTCTAGTCTTGGCTGACAGTAAACTGTCTTCCCCATAAGGGTAACCTGGGACATGACACCAGGAGAGAAAGACCTTCCAGGAGGAACAGAATAAAAGGCTCCCCAAATCATGTCCAAGATGTCATTCAGGGAAAGGCAAACACCCAGCTCACAATACCTGATATCCAATAAGGCAGAAAAGAAAACCTTAGCCCCTCTGCAGTTCATATTCAATTCAGATGGCTGAAAAACAGCAAGATGAATGCTACAAATTTTGCCAAGGCAGCAGCAGATGCTTATAACAGCTTAGGACCATGTAAAGGCTGGGGTGGAAGATTTAATGATTTTTCCACGTCTCTGAAATAAGGAATGAAACCTCTTTGTCTAAGTAGGGGTGGGTCACACATGTGACACCTGATGGAAGAGGGCTTTCATCACCTGCCAGCACCAGTTCTGCACTGGACTGAATACCTACTTCCTCTTTAGACAAACAGATTATAATGGGGCTTAATGGCTCATGCTACTGCTTGAAAATCCAGGGAGCCAATGGTTGAATTCCCATTAACCACTAAATAAGAGACTTTGTAGTATTGACCTCTTGAAATTCAATTTTATCGCCAGGAATAGAATGTAGCATGACCTTGAAGAGCAGTGGTGAGGCGTGACTGCCAACATGCTGAAAAATTACAAGTATTTTTCAGTTCTAGAGACTCTGGTCCTCTGTAGCAACTTGCTGAACTCCAGATGCCAAAAGAAATGGTGGCAACGAAGACCACAAGAATAGTACTTATGACAGGACATTATTTGCATGCATTATCTCATTCAATTCCTACCAGATATACCTGTGAAACATATAATTATTTTCTAAACGGAGACTTAGGAAGTAACCTGCTTAAGGTCACACAACAAATAATTTGTGATAATGGATTTCAACCTGTCTGTTTGATTCCAGATCTTCTTTTGTGTCTTGTTAGTATGGTTGATTTGGTTAAAGACTATTTTGGGGGGGTATTATTCTCTCTCTCAAGCAAACATGTAGTGCAGAGATCAATGTTTTCACACCAATCATGAATTCACAAGATTTATGATAGGACATGGAAAGAAAGCTATGTATTTCCATTGGCGTTATCTCAGGGAAGGGTGAGTTAATACAGGTAGAGAACGCATAACTGAAACTTTATACCTGAGTAAGTTCTAGAGACCTGTATGACATTGTACCCATGGCCAATTCTATATTGTGCATTTAAAACTTGGTAGAGGGTAAAATTTCATGCTATGTATTATTATCATAATAAAAATTATATGATTTAGACATTAGATCATACCAAATCAAATGGCATTATCATGACCTAATGATGCCTGGTACATGTTCAATTTAACTCAAGATCACGTGACAGGAAAATCTGTGAGCTAATGTGCTATATGAATTGAAGTCAAATGTTAATAATGGGAAAATGTGTGTTATATTATTTCAGATGCTTTCAGATGAAATACACTTTATGAAAAATATCTGTAATATGCCAAAATGGAAGATGAAGGATTTTCATTGCAACCGAAATGGGAATATAAAAAATAAGTAGAGAATGCAGGTATGAAAAAGCTCTTAAAAATAAAGCCCTAGAAATGGAATGATTATAAAAGAAGCTGAGTCGGTCAGACTCGGAATTTCTAACTATGAGGCTTAATTAATGGCACTAAGTCTTGCAATGTTCCCATGAGAAGTAATAAGTTAGATCTAACTTGCCTAACATGATAACCCCATGAGTCTCTCACACACATCATTCACATGAAAAATTGTGAAAACCCTACATCCAGCCAAATTCTTCTGCTCTCCAAAAGGACTTGCATGCAGTTTAGTTCATATTTTCAGCAACTTTTCATTTAGCTTAACAGCATCTCTCAGCGCTGGTTAGTTCCTTCTCCAGTCTCCCCAGAGTCAAATACTCCCAAGAGACTGGAAGATTCCCATCTGTGAGAGTCAACCACAGCATATAGATGGCAGGAAAAGCAGAAATCATTGCCCGTAGACAAGAAGACTGGATCTAGAAGCAAATCTCTGAGCACCTCCCTAGTTCTCCTCTGTATTATTGTATTACTTCTCTCATTCTTCCCTACCTTAGAGACTTTCAAACCTTAGAGTGTTTGCACATCTGTCATTTGAAAGTGTGGAAGACAACTTAAACCCAAACCATCAGGAATGGTTATATAAATAAGAGTAGACAAACTGGATTCCATTACCTCAACAAAAGAGCCTGGTGAAGACCTGAATTTTCCTTCTGATTCCCCACTAACCTCTCCTCCCAAAAGATGTGCTCCACTGTAGCTATGAGAAAGATAATAACATCATTAAAATGTTTGAGAGAACCTAGCTGGAAGTGGTCAATCTTCATGGTGCTGTTGTTGACGGGCCCAAAGATGGTGATCACAGAGATTCTCCGGGTGGCCATCTTGCAGAAACTTTCCAGATACTCATCTCGCTGTTGCATGTACATTTCGTTCTCAACCTTAGGGGCAGTGATCAGCTGGAGGTGGGAAAAGCAAGCACAAATGAATTGGTTGTGATAGTTTCACACTGAGACAAAGTTTAATGATTTGGAATAAAGGTTGCTGGTGAATGACAACTAGAGTGTTCTGTTGGACAGTTTTATCATTAAAGCAATAAGATTCCATTTGGAAAGGATTTTTCCCCATTTTAAAGACAATCTTGAATGTTCTACTCCTTTCCATTATTTGCCTCATTACCAGAGAAAGGGCTAGAACACATCACCTTCAGTGTCTCAGAATTGATCTCCCACTTTGATGTGAAGATTATTTGGGACTAAGGACAACCCCAGTGGCAAAGGAGAGGCTCCTGCCTTTCTCTTAACCCTTTTACCTTTTCTTTAATAGAAGAAGTCATTACTACTCCCTAAGCCTCCATGCTTCCCCTAATCAAGCGGTCATTGTTCCTTTATCTCCTAGGAGAATGTAGTTTGGGAAGATACATCCATTTTTACTTTCAGAGTAAAAATGAGTCATCCCTCCTTGCCACATGAAGACCTCTCCTCTCTTCTTCACAGTTCAGGTCCCATTTCCTGGACCTCGGTATAGAATATAAGTCTTTGATCTGCCCCAGTTACCTCAGAATGTATTGTCATGTAAATTCTCCAGTAACGTATGTTATTAAATCTGGGCCTTTTCTCTTGGGAATCACAACTAAAGTTAATCTGTTTTTTCTTCCAGCCTGTGAAGAACCTCAGAGAGATGGGGGAATTTCTCCTTCACAACTACACTTGTCTTCCTGTCTTAGCTTTCTATGTCTCAGGTTCAATTCTGCACATGAATACTTATTTTTCAAGGCTGTTGTAAGCACTGCATGAATACTTGATAGAGAATAATTGTTCAATAAATGCTCTCTCTCCTTCCCCACTTTTAATCTTCATGATCCTAATTGACTGCTAAGACATTTATGAATTCCATGAGGACCATTATTATTTCAAATCTTACAAATGTTAGACAATTTTACACCCAGGTCTTGGACACTATGGAACATTCTGTTTCAGAATTTTCACTAGGAAACCTTGTAGAAAAATTTTAGGATGGTCTTTTGACCACACTTTGTCACACAGAATATCTCGCTTTCACATTGGGCAGCACAGAGCTCATGGTGAATGCCTTTGACATTGGAGTCCTACAACAGGGTGAAGTCTTTTCTCCAATTCACACTGGAATTTTCATCTCACCCCTGGGTCTTTCACCCTCACCTTGTAACCCCTGATTTCTTCTAGGGAAAAAGAGGAAAGATGGAGCAATAGAAAGAGAGGCTTGAGTCATCTGCCACCGGGAAAACATTATTACATTGCTTTAGATATGAGGATGGTCTTATTTCTTATCGATCCTTTTGAATCCTCTAAGACAATCTCAATGTTTTCCTCTAGCCTAACATAAAACCTTCCTTCCCCTTCCCTTCCCTATTCTCTTCCTTCTTCTCTCCCCTTCCCCCTTCCTTTCCTTTCCCTTCCCTTCCCTGTGCAGGTAGGATTGAAGCAGAGTAGGCAAGCAGGCAGGAAGAGAAGAAGGAAGAAGTATTTTTATTTATTTGTTCATCACCCCAAGACACAAACCTGGGTCCTTGGGATGTATGTGGACTGCGCTCGGCTAGGAGCAGCCGATGTAACCACTACTCTATCAGGGCACATCCCACACTAAAGCTCTTTCACTCCCTTTGTTATTTTAGTTGCCCTTTCCTTAGCCTTCACCACTTTTTCTAGGTATTCCTGAACAGACACCAGAACTGTGTCTCACGAGTGGGTGGGCATGGTGCATTCATCCTGGATGCGGGAGGATGTGAAATTTCATTCTGATGATATCCAGGTCTGTGCAGTCCTATTTGACCCCTAAAAGTTCGCTAGGTTGAATTCTATCATGAACACTACTCACTCTTGGCTCATTCTTCATTGATTTCAAAGGCCAACCTCTTTATATTATTTTTCTACAAACACTTTCTTGCACTTGACCACATTCAAATGTATCTGTCACTATTCTATTTACCCATTTAACCTTACAAAATATTTCTAAAGTTGACTATTAACTTGGCATTTTCCCGAGGGGAAGTCATCATGCTGTTAACTTCTGACAAATCGTTTATCCGAAGAGTTCATCAATCTGATAGCAGCTTCATCCTGCAGATTATTTCTCTCTGTGGGAAATGTGCTAATTGTTACCTATAGCTTTCCTTCTAAGAATTCTCTCTGCTTGACAAAATACTATTCCCCCTGGAAATCAAAATGTGTTCAATGGCCTCCAAGTGGCGCAGGAATAAAGGTTTCTTGGGATGAAGCTATTTTTTTCCTTCAATCATTATTTTAAGGAGACCGAGTTTATTTCATTTTTGATTTTGAGTTGATAGGTCTGCTCGGAAAAGCAGTGTGGTTAGGACATGTTTTGAAAAATATTTTCCCAAGAGGAAAATAATAAAAACGTCCCCCACATTTACTGCTAAATTCATACTTAGCCCTAGAATGGCTATAAAAATGATTTAGAGTGGCTATAAAAAGAAATAGTGATGGCATTAATTTTGGTTTGTTTGCTTTTAATTAACTGTATGATGTTAGAAAATATTCCTTTAGGTTTTGATGGTAGTCCAAATCTGGGAGTTTTTATTTGCACTTGATATGTTTTTGACTTTTCTTTGGGGCTCTTCTCTGTTCATGAACATGACAGTATTTTGAAATAAATAGGATGAATGCTTCAGTGAGAACACAAAATAGTCAAAACAAAAGTAAGAGAAAGATTTGCTCTCTATTCTAAATGAAGGATAAGCCTATATTTAGAAGAGTCCCCAGGGCACAGCTGCCCAGATACTAAATGACTGATAATTGCTGCTTCTGTAACTTCAAGTTCATACGTAGACTCCATTTCATTCATCTCATACTTTGTCATAAAACCCTGGAGTTCATGGTTGGACCACAATAGGACAGGATTTCAAGACTACTTACAGCTATCCTGGCCTTCTTCTCCCTCTCATGCATAACAGAGAATTTCCAACAATACATAATCACACAGAAGCTCTCATCCCTGGCAGCTTCTCCCATGTATCTCTGTACATAGTAGCAAGTGACCATGGAGACCCAGTGGGAATCACACTTAAATAAAGAGCCCTGATGTTTATTTTCACTTCGGGACCTTTGCTCCTGGAGGCCTTAACCTACTGTGAGATGACATGCATTTTGCATGATTCATTTCCAGGTTGGTCCCTCCACTACCTGGCCCAGGCTCTTGCATGCAAAGCTTTCTCCCTACTCTTTCCTTCCATGCCCCCTTCACCCCGTCAACAAACTGGTCTAAATTAGGCAGGAAAAGGAAACTTGGCCAAGTGGCACAGAGAGAAGGTGATTGCAGTAGGAGTTGGAGGGCTTGCATTTTAGTCCTCATCCAACCCCAGCTGCCTTGTAGCCTGAACAAGGCTACTGAATCTTCTGAACCTTGGCTTACTCATATTTACAGTGGAAATTTCATAAAGTAGTGAGGATGGAAGAGAGGAAAATGTGAGTGTGTGTGTGTGTGTGTGTGTGTGTTGTGTTACCAGAGTGCCATCTATGTTCGTTGCTTCTGAATAGTTCGCCACAAGTGCTTCCTCTGCCCAATCACCTCCCCACTTAGAGAAGCTTCCACCTTCCCTGAATCTGTTATTCTTCAGATACAACATTCTCCTTAAAGTCTTTCCAGCCCACAATGACCACCTCCTGTTTTCAATGGTTGTTCTTGTATTCGGCACTGCTCACTTGGAATCTGTAGCTCTCCTTGAGTTACTATTATAGTTTATATTTACATCATATCTTTCCAATGAGGGTGTAAGTTCTTCAAGGCATTGACGCTACAACCCTACCAGCACTGTGTAGATGGTCGGAGCTCAACCAGCTGAACCTGGTTCTTACAAAGAATGTCTGGCTGTAGCCTCCAAACCATGTGAATCTGCTCCTCAATTTTGCATCAAGGAGACTGAGCATCTGCACATATTTCAGGGCTCTTTTTCTGGGTGTTGACATCTCTGTGCCCTTCGGTTTCGAGCTTGACAGCCTCTCAGTGCTGAAAATAGCAGCCATTTCTAGTCCCCTCTTCCTAAAAAGAACATTCTAGAACTTGCCAGTCAACATTGTTGTCTGGCACTTGGCCTCTTTTCAGTTTGGTGGCGATAAACTCAGTTTGGGGCTTGTGTGATGAAGTGGAACTGTATGGTGGTTCTTTTTGACGCCTCTTACAAATAGTGTGTTGGCACCAGGAATCTGTTTGTCTAAGTAAAGGGAGCAAACAATAGGAAGGCCCCAGGAGGAAGATACTTTAAGTCTCAGATTGTTTCTCAAACCTGTCTTGGGCACAAACACTGATTTTTGTAGGATTCTGAAAAATAGTATGCAATCAAGCTAGGAGTCTGCCTCAGTAAAGCAGTGCTTTCTATGCTCTTTGAGACCTAAACTAAGGTGCGCCCTTGTGGAGCAGTGGTTAAGTTAATTGCCTCCGAGGGATCCAGGGGATCGTGGGTTCAAGTCCTGGATGTGAGAGGACTAACCAGTGTGAACAACTAAATAAAAATAAAGTGAAATGTTTCTCCTCTTCTCTTCCTCCCTGCCTGCCTACTCACCTTCACTTCTGTCTGTACCTTTCCTTTAAAGGAAAAAAAAGGTCAACCCAAACAAGCACATTGTTATACTAGCATGCAAATGTCAGAGGTAACGTCAGTCTCTCAAGAATACTTAAACCTGAGCTTGAATCTAAGCAGTTCAGCCCTATGAGCTCCTGCTCCCTGACAAGTAGGTAGGTCTCAGAGCACAAAATGATGATTCGTTAGGCAGACTCCACGTGGTTCAATGTTTTAGTGAATCATAATTGAGCAGGCTCACCTTGTCAACTCCAAACTGACAGCAGATGAGGGATTGTCAAATTCAATGGGATTCAATCTCTCTTTCTCAACTGATGGTCAGGGAAGCCAGAGAGGTGAGGTGTAGAGAACTGACTGGGAATTAAAGGCAGAAACTCTGCTTTTGTACTTAGCACAAAATATTGACAGCTCTCATGTCTTGCCATTTATCTGAGGGAGTCTGGCTGAAAGTGAATTTTAAAGAGTGAGCATTGATGAAGTAGTGGGATAAATTCACAGCTTTCCCCTCACCGCACAGCCTTTGCCATGGAAGCCCACACCCACAGATGGCCAGGGGAGGGGTGTGGCTTGAAAAGAACTTTAAAAACAGCTCTAGGCATACACTGATGGTTTGGGTGCCAAGTCTGTGGCTGGGCACAGTCCATACAAAGCCCAGGGACCAGGGGAATAACCAAAATGAACAGCTAAATAAAGAAATGCTTCCTCCTCTCTTTGCTGCTTGCCTGCCTACTTGCTTTCATTCCTGCCTGCTTCCTTCCCTTAATTTTTTTTTTTTTTTTAAATCAAACAGTCCTGTGTTCCAATTCTGGTTTTGTCACATTTTAGTTGTACACACGGGGAAACTTCTCAAACTCCCTAAGTTTCTGTTTCTTCACCTTTAATGGAATTGGTCAATCCTTCCTCATGGGATTACTGGGAAATTAAGCCACACAGTCTCAGCAAAGCATCTTGCAGGAGTGCCCTCCCCGTGAAGAGGCAGAGTTGCTAGGAGTGACCTCTGGCCCAAGGCTAGGCCACCTGGGCCCACTGGCAGCTCCTTGAAGAAGCTCATGGTGTTATTCACCCATCCTACAACCTGTACCGTTGCTGCCAGTGTTTCTCCAAGTAATTGGTTAAGTAGCAGTTATGTGATGTTTTCCCAGCTAAAGAATGCTATAAATAAATGCAAAACACTAGGGGTGGAGGATAAATTGTAGCTGGGCCCCAGGTTCTTGGAAAGCTAGAGGACAAACAGAGGGGCTTGCACCGTGGCTGGGAATGCAAGCTTCATTTCAGTGGGAGCGCCCTGGGCCATTCACTGAACAGTGCAGAGAGCACTGGTGACCGTTAATTGCATCGCTGAGTGTCCTGAGTAACATCAGTCTTGTTTGACAAGAAAAAGTGAGAGCAGTAAGGACTTCCACATGGAAGTGCTGATCTCTGGTGAAACAGATTCTTCTCTCTCCATCTTGGGATATGTATCCTCCTAGCCTACCTTGCCTTTTCTAGCCCATCTTGAGACATCATTAGCGCTTCAGAAAAGAGCGCACGTGGCCTTTCTTTCTAATAACAAGGGCTGGTTCTGTCGCCAGCCCGGAAGAGCAGCGCTGCCATCCACAGTTCCGGCTGCTTTCGGTTTTGCCTTAATGACATCAGCAGAAGCTGTCAGATGGGCTTCATTTGCTAGAAATTTATGATCAGGGATATTGTTCAAAGCAGAAAGGACCCAGCTGGGCTCGCAAATCTCCGGTGAAGGGAGTGGAGGGGGAGCGGGGAAAAGTCAAAGGCCTGACTAACTTCAGCGTCCAGTATGAAAATCCCTCTCTTGAACTTGCAAATGAGGAGGAAGGGAAGCATGGGGACCCATATGGGGTCCCCAGATGGGGACCCATAATTATTTTCACTCTAAGATCTGACCCTGAGGAATGCTTTGCCAGCACCATTGGCTAAATGGTCAGAGGTGGCTAATGTGCTTTAGAGAGTTGGAAAAAGTCCCAGGAACCTCAGAGGAGAAACAGAGCACACTGCGCGTGTGCCCCCACACCCCAAAGCCAGCAGTTTGTCCCCATGGGGTCGCTAGCAAATATTCAAGTTCCAGGTTCTGCTCTGAATCAGTGATTTTTTTTGGTTCTCACTGGAACATTGCACGTACATTTATGCATTCTGGGAACAAACAAAGGATGATAAACTACTTTAGCAAATGACCTAACCATCTATAGTTACTTTAAGGCTGGTAAACACGCACACACCTGTAGATTCAGCCCAAACTTAGATTTTGTTCTAACGTCTAGAGCCACTCTCAATGGATCAGCTAAGAGGATTTTGGGACATGCCCCACCTCTAAGCACCACAAGGGACTCTGCAATGAATAACAAGTCAAAAGCAACATCTATACTTTGTGAAGCTGCTTAAGCTAAACAGGCACCAGAGAGGCTCGGGGGATTAATCCAAGTTAGGCCAAGATTGGAAAAACAAATAGAAAACCCTCTGAGAGATGTTTTGAGAAAAGAGCACCCATTATGCCAGCTGGGGACGGCAGGGCAGGGAGTCTTGTGGCCGCAGGAGGAGACAGGCCGCTTGTCCTCCAGGGTATGACAGCGCCTGCCCAGTATCTGAGGAAATCATTCCTGACTCACATTACCCAACATTATTCACAGTTCCTCTCTCTGAAGTAACTATATCATCCCCCTTTCCTCCTTGACAGCCTGGAGTAAACAGTGTTAAAAGTTAGGAGTTGGTGCAGCCTGGTGAAGTAGTGGTCGGGTCCTCCACCTATGGCCAGGCACAGTCCACATACATCCAAAGGATCTGGGTTCTCATCCTAGGTCCATGGGGAACAACCAAGATGAACACCAAATCAAAATAAAATAGGGTGCGCCCCGGTGGGGCCACAGTTGGGTCAGTCACCTCCAGAGGACCAGGTTACATACCCCTGGGTTAAAGTCCCAGGTCCAGGGGGAAGCAACCTGTGTGAACAATTAAATTAACTAACCAAATAAACAAATAATTCAATAATTAGATAAATAAAATAAAACACTTCTTTCTCTCTCTTCCTGCCTATCTACTCCTCACCTTCAGTACTGCCTATAATTTCCTTTAAAAAACAACAGCCACGAAGGTTGGGGAAGAAATCGTGGCCGAACACTGAAAGAGGAGGCAAGGAGAATGGGAAGAAGAGCCTTTCCATCCACTGAGGAGAACTGCCCTTACGCTGCCAACGGGGCTTCCTGTCCAAAGTCTGTCTCAGGTCTGACTACACTCTTCACAGAGCAATAGTCAAAGACAGCTGCTGAGATGGATCTGGGCTGGTCAACACTCATGGACTCAGAAACAGGCACGCAGAAGGACAACTTGTCTCCTTTTTCATACACCCCCCTCATCATACACACACACACACACACACACACACACACACACATGCACACATGCCACACGCACCACCCACACATACCACACAGACACATACCACATGCCACTCACACCTAACACACATACCACCATCACACGCCACCCACACATACCACACATGCCACCCACACACACCACAGGCACATGTCATCCACACATACCACACACCACACACATGTGTACCACACATACACACATACACACCATTTTATCGATGCTCAGGAGAAACCGCATTTGGGTTCCGAATTCAGATGTGCCTCTGAGGCCCTGGAAATAGCAACTAACCTTGCTCCCCACACTCCATCTCTTGCGTCTTAGACAGGCATTTGGGCAATGATGGAGGAGGCAACCTCCTTGAAGAACAGAAGATTTTTAGTCTTCTGGTTTTAAAACTGTTTTTGAGGGTCCCACCAACGAGGGCCGTCTCCCCTTCCAGTCAGTCATACCCTTCACCTGCGGCCTCCCTTTCCCCTTTGAGACTTTCCGTTGTTGATCTAGACCTAACTGGGGGGGAAGAAGGAATCCCGCCATTTCTCCAACACATCTTCTAGTTCCTAAGCTCACACACACACAAACACTTCTAGGTTGTGACTGGAGCCAAGGCATGCCATTTTAGGAACACCTTCGTTCTTTTGTTCTATGTGCTTGGGGAAAGGGAGTGATTCCAGAATGGTCCCTTGGAAGAGAGCAGAGCACAGGTGGCTGTGGAAGAAGCTGACACAGGTGCTTCCCTGGCTCAGGTCTAAGGGCCTCCAAACTGACTCTGTCCCTCGGGTCACAAGTCTGTGGAAACTGGTGATTAGAGCCTCCAAACCAAAAGGAGCCACTGGCCCGGCTGCCCCTTCTGGAAGAGGTACAGGTTCAGCCAGGGCCTGCCATCTAGCTATGTGTTCTAGAAACTCCAAATACCCCTGCCGCAGCCCTCAGAACAAGTCAAGGAGAAGATCACTTACCAGGAGTCTTCGTTTGCTTTCAAAGGATCCCAGCAGGTCCGTCACTGATTTCTTGGGACTTGTGGTGAAGTGCTTGCTGGCAGACTTGAGAAAGCCGTCCTGTTCCGTTTTACCCACCTTTTTCTTCTTCTTCTTCTCTTTCTCCTGCCTGCTCTTCTTCTCCGCCTTGTCCTTCTTCACTGGCTTTTCACTCTTGAGTAGTCTGTCGGCTTTCTCATTCTTCACCTTCTTTTTCTTCTCCTTCTCAGGTTTCTCCAGCTTTTCGTGCTTTTTAGACTCCTTGGTTTTTTGAGGGGGAGCATTCCCCACCTGCTCCTCCTCCAACTGAGAGGCAGTGGGCCCGCTGAGGTCATACTTGTCCTCATACTCATTGCTCAGAAGCTTGTCCTGGGCCTTCTTCTTGGCGGGTTTCCCCTTCGCTGGCTTGTGAGGCACCCCATTTGGGTCCCGGTGGCCCTGTTCCCGTCTGTCGGTGTGGTTGTCCCTGAACCGGCTGGCACCCGCCTGGGTACTGGGGTCCCAGCTGCTGACGGGTGGAGCCCCCGTGAAGTTCTCGGAGCCGGTGGCTTTGCTGGGCCTCCTGGTGGCCTGAGGCCTCTCCCTGTGCTGCTCCTTCCTGGGTGGCGGGTAGAGGTTCTCTGAGGACACGGGTGCCCTGGCAGTGGTCACCTCTGATGTGGCGGAGGGCCTGTGGGTGTCCGACGAGGGGTGCATGCGGGGGGTCCAGGGTTTCTGCGTGATGGGAAAGGCCATGGTGGTTGTGCTCCTGGCAGCCACAGTCCCCACCCGCGAGGTGGCCCTTGTCACCACTGTGACTGGATCAGGAGGCAGGGTGGTGGCTCTTGGGGTCGGAGGAGGCGGGGAAGGGGCGGCCGCCGTGGTGGCGGGTCTTCTGAACCCCTTCAGGCGACTGTCTTTGGTGGGGGCCACGGGTGCCCTCCTGGGCTCCTCTTTCCTCTTCTCGGCGCCCAGGCGGGGGCTGCCCGCCCCTGCACCGTTGCCGCCCGGCCCCATCACCTGGCCCTCCACCCCCGACGCTTTGCATTTTTGGACGAAGCCCTTCTGCCTGAGTTTCTCGATCTTGCGGACCGGGCCCTGGTCGATGAGCTCGTACAGGGCCTCCAGCCGGACCGGGTAGGGGTAGCGCTCCTCCACCTGCAGCGTCTTCTTCAGGAGCACCATGCCGAACTTCCCCTTCTCCAGCTTCAAGAAGCTCATCAGCTTGGGCACCAGGCTGGGCTCCAGCGGCTGCTCCAGCACGCGGCCCTCGCTGGTGATGCGGCGCACGCGGCCGCCTTCCTCGCCCGCCTGGTGGAACAGCACCAGCTGCTGGATGTGGCGCTCGGCCAGCTCGCAGTACACGTCGTCCTTCAGCAGGCTCATCATCAGGCGGTAGTAGCCCTCCGAGGCATGCGGCGCCGAGATGACCCACAGGCGGTTCTTCCCCGCAAAGCTGGCCAGGATGTTGGGGGAGCTGGCCCCCGAGGAGAAGCGCAGCGTCCTGGAGCGCGCCGAGGACCCCTCATCTCGGACCATCTCACGGGCTGGGGGTCTCGGCTCGCGTCTCACGGGGGTCCCAGCCATGCCCAGTGGGGCTGGAAGAGCTGTGGCGCCAGCCATCCTCAACACGGGGACACCCCTTCTTCTCTGCAGAGGCTGGAGGTTGGGCGCCCCCAGATTGGGGTTCTGGGCTCCCTGAGACCTCCCTGTGTGCCTCAGAAACCGAGCTGGCCTATTGCTGAGGGCAACAGCCAGGGGTGCTTTCCGCCTTCCGGAGCCCCCTCTAGTCATGGCCCGGGGGTGGGGTTCGGCCGCACACACCAGCCACATGGCCAAGAGCATGGCTACACGGGGTCCCATTCTCCGTGTCATGGTGCGGTCCACTTTGGGAGGCAGCAGGGTCAAAAGACAGAAAGAGGAAAGGGGAGGGGAAACAAAAGAAAGAAAATCATTTAATTGCAAACAGAGCTGGGCCTTTTCTCCTTCTCTGGCTGGGCCAAGAGGGGAGGGGCGGTGGAGGGAGAGGGAGGGAGGCCAGGGAGTGGAAATGGGATGCGACCCAGTGGCTTCGTTAGACTATCTCGTTCGTCCCTGCTTTTCAAAGACAATGATGGGAAGCACCTCGAATGCTCTGTAGCAGCGGGACTCTGAAACCCCCAGGGAAGGCTCGCTGAGCTGGGAATGGTGACAACATTTGCATTGTCTTTCTTCCCTCTAAGCAACAAAGAGAGCCAACACACCAAAGAAGCAAAGGATCACACACTTACGTTGTGGTTCATGGAGCTGGAACGCGGAGGTTTCAAAAGCGATCTGAAGTGCGTCCTGGGACCCTCTCCGAGATGTAATACTTTTCCTCCAGACGGGCTGAGCTGAGCGATAGTGGGGCGCCAGCAGCACCCCAGACCCACGGCCTGTCCTGACCTGAGGGGTCCTCGGCTGCTTTCCTCTGTCTTCTTCCAGGCTGTGTCTTTTCACCTTCTGGACAAACCGGAGGAGGTGAAAGTTGCTGTCCTTTTAAGTCTTTGCATCTCCATTTGTCCGCAGCCTCTGGCTTGTGTGTCCCTGTGCCAATCCCTCTGCAGACACCGGGATGTCCCCTCCTGTGAGGCCCCGTTGTTCAGAACCTAGCTCTTCTCTGTCTTTACAGCTTCAGGAATCTTCCGCCTTTCTTATCATCCTTTCTCCCAGCGTCTGGCTCCATCCCTTTGTCTGTGAGCTTAAAAGCACTGGGATTAATATGTTTTCCAGGCTGAGAGAAACACACAGGAATGTGACGTTGAAAAGGGACTTTTCTTCTTTGCTTACCCTTTCTCTCCTCCCTTTATTTCTCCCCACTTTCCCTCCCCACCACCCCTTCCCTTCTCCTTCTTTTTCTTCTTTCTCTTGCCTGGATTGGATCCCAGAAATGCCAGGACAACCTCAGTTTTGATCCAAACCAAACCCAAACAACGGGGCGGCCACTGGAAATCAAGGAAACTTCACTAAGAATTTCACAGATCAGCAAAACACCGCCTCCTCCTCATCCCGGCAGTGGAGAGATGATTCCTGGGCAGGGAGAGGGCTGTTCTTTGGAGGTGGGGGGAGAGTTTTGAAACACTACACATCCTCTAAAATCACTTTAGAATAGGGTGGCTGAGGCCTTAACCCCTTCCATGCCAGCTAAGTAATCAAGACACATTCCCTTCCTGTCTGCATTCACACTGCACTCTGGAAATGAGGCATTCTCAGATTTCTGCCTCTGGCTGAGACAGACACTGGTTTGGGTCAGGGTGCCCGGCTCGCTCGGCATACATGGACAGCATACCTATATTTATAGTTCCTTGAGTGTATTTATATCTCTTTCTCCCTGTTTCATGCATTTGTTTGAGGTTGGAAAAGCCCATGGAAAGCATGACTGGGTTGTTTTTATTTTATGGTAATGGAGGATCATATTACCTTGTTCTTGTTCCTCGTTTCTCCCTGGCTTGGACAGAAGCTGGTAAAAGGTTAGAAATGCATTCAG
Source organism: Solenodon paradoxus (assembly GCA_004363575.1). NCBI lineage: Eukaryota > Metazoa > Chordata > Mammalia > Eulipotyphla > Solenodontidae > Solenodon > Solenodon paradoxus. Next base: position 27,046 of record RJWH01002084.1, on the reverse strand, counting down.
GGCCTGCTAGTCCGAGAGTATGATCATTGGCTATCACGTCATGGAAAGGGCTGGACTCTAGTTAAGCAAGATCTTCCTTGGAGGACGTGTGTGTGTGTGCGTGTGTGTGTGTGTGTGTGTCCATCCATATTTTGTTCTCCAAAGACTTCAGGTACCTGAAAGATTTTAGGCAACTCTTAGAAATAGCTAGACCTGTTCCAAAGGAGAAACTGAAGCAGCTGTGTGTCTGTCTCTTGGGTCTGCCAAGAGGATTCAACTCTGATTGGGAGGGGAGAGGCCTGGGGTTAATTCAGCCTCTCCAAGAGCATTCGGTCTGTGTTAACTGTAACCGAGAGTGGTGCCAGGGGTCTCCGAAGGTTCCTGGCAAGCTGGGCCAAGGTAATGGCTATACCTACTGGGTAAAACCTGCTCTCTGGCTGCTACCCCTGGTCGGCCTGGTCTCCAAATGGCCACAGGAACTGCAGGCACTGAATTGAAGACTTCCAAAGAGTTGAATTTAGGAGTCTCAGAGCACAGTGGAGTCTGTCCAAGGGGTGTCAAAAGGAAGACCCAGCTCTGGTGTCCTCTGAGACCCTCTGAACATAGTGACAAAAGTGGGCTTCACACAGAGGCCCTCTGTTTCACCACACTCAGAGAAGACGCCCCCTACACAAGATACACCTATTAATTGATCAAATGCTTTGCACTAGATTAGTTCTGGGGGTTATTTCCTTTCTCATATCATCATGTTCCACACAGTCCCCTTTTCCAAGGCCTTCTCCTCCTTTTCTTTTCCTCTTGGCTTCCCCCTACTAAGAATGGCCATTTATTGAGCATTTTCATTTGATGTTGTAGGCTTGGCATTTCCATACATTCCTGCAGAAACCCTTACCACATCCTTAGGAGATAGAGGAGGGCGATCCCCGTTTTCTGCATGAACACATGAAGGCCTGGTGAGTTTAAATAGATTACCTACTGTCGCACATGGAAGTGGGCCTCTGAAATGTGAACCCAGGTTTAGAATGTCTGCAAAGCATTATGTGATCCTGTTTGCACCTTTCATTTACTCCTCAGTCCTTCTCTTTTTCCTCTTCACATACACGCACGCGCACACACGTCCTCCAAGGAAGATCTTGTTTGGCCTAAGGCCTCTAGCCCCAGAGTCCAGCTCTGCAGACTGTCATGCCCTTTCCCTGACATGATAGGTGATAACCACACTCTCAGATTAGTAGGCCCTGCGTGCGTCGCCATCTTCTTGTGTCCCCATATTCACAGAAGAGTGTCATTTATTGGCTCAACCAGGGCACTTACACTTTTAGAGTCCTACTTCCTGAGATACTCGAATAGCAATACTTTTTGCCTTTCTTAAAAGGTCCTTCACCTTGGATTATCCATTTTCTTGAACATTCCATGACTTCCAACCTTCCAGTGATGTGCACAACATTCATCACCTGCACACTGGTGAAGCTTAAATGCCAGAGAAGCCAGTGCCCCCCAGTCCCCAGCTATGTCTGTCTTGCTGAGGCCTCAAGCTTTCTATCCGCCTGGGAGCGTCAACCACTAGATGGCGCGCTAAACACACACGCGGGAGAGGCCGGCTAACAGCCCCAACTCCGAGTCTTCCCATCGCTCATCCTGCACCACCCCTGCCCTGGTCACGGGAGTTCTCATGTCTGCTCAGAACTTTCCCATCTCAGTGCCTAAAGCCTGACCTGGGACCTCAGAAAAGCCCCCTCGCCCACCCCCCCACCCCCCCACCCAGAGAAGCAGCAGCCTGAAAAAGAGCAAGCGCTATTGGGAAGCAGTCTTCCATCCTTCCTGGAGAAACTGATAATGATTTGTGGCTTGCAATGATTCTCGGTGTCAAACTCTGATGTAAGAGCCCTGTATTACAAAGTCTCCCCACTTAAATATGTCCAACTGTCCTGCAACTTAAGAAAGAAATGTTAACCAGCAACCACTTCGGGATGGGGGTTGGGAGACCCAGAGGCAGAGGAAAAAGTAGATTTTAGAATTCACTGGCTGGAAATTGACATTGTCTGAGTAATTTGGAGGGAAAGGAGGAAGGAATGCAAAACAGAATTGCTTTAGAGACACTGGGCTGGGGCAGGTATTTGGTGAAAGGTGGAGTGCATGGAAAGAGGCACCCAGCAGAGGGTGCGCTAACAGGTCAGGCCCTCACTGAGCTAAGGCTTCAGGGACACAGGACCAAGACTCAGGACCACATGCTGTCCCTGGAGTTCTAAAGAAACCATGGTTTTTGTCACATGCTGTTGATTCCCATGCACAGAATAGCGTGTTCAAAGCAATGTTCTCTTGCTTGAAAAAATCATTTACTTGAGAGCCAATCAGAAAAAGAAAAAAAAAAAATGAAGGGGTGAAAAAAAAACAAGCTTGTCAGTGTGGTCTTGGAGGGTAACCACTTCTCCTGCTCTGTGATTACCAGAGTCTTCCTCCCCACCCAAAGAAGGGAAAAGAGTCGAGTCACTTATTCACACCTTGGTGTCAGAAACCAACAGTAAGTACATGGAGGCTGGGACCTCCTTCTTCTCCTTTTTGCCTGCAAACCTTAAAACAAATCATCAGTCTTAAGAACAAGGCCATATATTTGATGTTTTTCTGAATGAAAAAGAACTCCTCTTTCTTAGTAGTTACAGGATAAAGATATAAAGAGCAAGGTCAAAGCTTGCACTCACTGTTAATTCAGGATGCTGCCCAGGTCAGAGTGAGTCCAGGAAAGGGTAATCTCCAAAAAGAACACTCTGGAATTGTCCCTGAAGGTTCAACAAAATCACGTGTTTAATCTAAAATTGAAGGATATGTATACATTTTCTCTGTTTCTTTTCTTTTTTCTTGTTTAAGAGGAAGAAAAGCAGGCAGACAGCAGGCAGGAAGGATGAGACAAGAGAAAGAAGCATTTATTTAGGTGTTCATTTTAGTTGTTCCCTCTGGTCCTGGGCTGTGAACCTGGTCCTCAGGTTGTATGGATGTGGACTGTACCCTAGGCACAAACTTAACCCCTGAGCCATCAGGGCACGCTGATATGTACACTTAAAAAAAAAAATGTTGATAAGGTGGTGGTCAAAAGTATTGGGAAGAACAGTTATTGATACTCTGTCTTCTTTATTTTTGATTCCTCTGGAGTTTGTTGAGAGAAACTTGAAGACATGATTTTCCAGATGGAAAGTTGCTTAAGAAAATGTCTAACTCCTAATTAGAGCAAATTGAAGGCGCTTTCTCCAGCAGAGATTAAGGAGGTTGATGGATGACTTAATGGACATTCACATCTTTAATGTCAATCATTTGAAGTTGACTTTCTTATTGGTTGGTGTTCTGTGTATGTAATGTAAACTTGTGGTCTTATCCATATGCTGCTTGGGGGATTCCTTCCGGGTTGAGACGGAGTAAGGAGAGTACAGCCTTCAAAGTCTCAACCACGGGTCATTGCATGCATACAAAGATTGTTGTATATCAATCAGATTTGATGGGGAAAATTCCAAAGATGCTGTTCTCCATGCCCTTCAGATGAGACAAGAAGAAAGTGATGATCCCATTTCTTTCAACCCTTTTCTCAGATGTTTGCCTGGAGTACAGACTTTGTACCAGCAACAAAAGAGAACGAGGCAGTCTCTCCCTTTGACACTCACAGTCCATTGGGGAAGATGAACAATTACTAGTCAATTTACTCTTCCCAGCAGACCTGCCAGCTTTCTCTTTGTGCAAAACTTCAGGACCAGCTGGGACTGAAAAGAGTCGGTGCAGAGACCATTCCCATCAGAGACTCTGTCTTTTTGACCCCTGAGCAGGCTTCATCTGGAGTGTGGTCTTGCTCCGTCTGTTTTGTCTGCTAGTGTCTATGAGAGTCCGAGACACTTGGTCTGGCAGGATGGGGTGAGTGGCCTGATGGTTCTTTCCTGCTGACTCCTGTCCCTCTCTTGGCCTCTTGTCTTCTTGTCCTGCCGCTGCCCTGCTGGGGTTGCCCTGGCTGCCAGTTGTTTTTCTGTAGCAACAGGTTCAGATCACATCACTCAAGGCATCACCCTATATGAGGAGGGGTGAACCACCAGGAGACAAGTTTGTTCCTTCAACAAATACTTATTAAATGCCAGTGTGGGAGTCAAGGAAAAGAATGCCCCCTTTTCCTATGAGGTTCTTCACAGACTGGGTGAACAAACAAATCAACATGTGATTAGTAAGAAAAAAGCCCAACTTTATTGCCATATGCATAGAAAATTTACACAGTGTTGAATTCTGAGGTAGCTGGGGCAGACCCAAGACTTATGTCCTGTGCCAAAGCCCAGAATCCTAGTGTGTGGGGGGCGGTTTCCCTACAGCAAGGAGACAGGTTTCTTAGATAGAGGGGACTATTTACAGATAAACTCATTTCTAATTTGGGATTAAGACTTTCCCAAACTAGGCAATAAGGAAGCAAAAAATCACTTCTGGATTAGGGAAAAAAAATCAAGGCCTATGGAGGGTCAAAGAGAAGGAGAAAGGCAGGAGCTTCTCTTTTGCCTCTGGGGATGTCCTCCATTGTCTTTGACTTTTTGTTAGAGTGGATCATCCATGAGAGAACAACTCAGAGACCTGGGATGAACTATTTTGCCCCTAAAGTGGTAAAATCTGAGGTAACTGGGACAGACCAAAGACTTAGAGCCTGTCCTGAGGCCTGAGAAAGGAAGCCTGGGGTGTCAGAGAGAGAGGAGAGGGTCATCTCAGGCCAAAGAAGGATGACTCATCCTTAGTCAGAAAGTAAAGAAGGTTTAACTTCCCTTTCTACATTCTTCTAGGGGATAAGGGAACCGACCACTTCTGGATTAGGGGAAAGGTGGAAGTTTAGGAAGTGATGATGGCATCTTTGATGAAGGAAAGGGTAAAAGAGTTTGGGAAAGGCAGAAGCTTCTCCTTTGCCTCTGAGGTTGTCCTCCTTGTTTTTTGGCTCAAATAATCTCCAGAGTGGGCTGTCTATCCAAGATCAATCCTAAGAGACTTGGGGTGATCTGTGTCAGCCCCTTCACCAGGCATTATTCTAGTCTCTAGGGATATAGCAATGAACACTCTTACCTCATGGATAAGAGGGCCAATGATAAGAAACATGCAAGACAATGAACAAATAAACATACCTTTACTTAGATGCTGCTTGGAAGAGATTTTTTTTTAAAAAAGAGGGGCTGAGTGGGTGGGAATAAAGGGTGATGAAGGGAAGGAGGTCATTTTACATAGGCGCCAAAGATACTGATTCTAAGTGATGCCAAGAAAAGAAGTCACTGAAGTATCGTGGAAAGGGATGATATTCTAAGAAGAGGCACCGTGAGTACTTAGGCATTGACCAGGACAGTTACATGTATTTCTCTTACAGTGAGACAGGATTTTGAAGTGTTGAAAGATTTTAACAAGGATGTGGCAAGATCTCCTATATGACTTAAAGTAAGACTAGAGTGTGGTAAAGTGGGAGCAAGAAGAACATGGAGGAAGACAGTGAAAAAGTGCTCGTAAATGGGTTGATGACTTAAGGTGCTAGTGATGCCAAGCTGCGGGGGGTTGGAGGTGAAGGTAAAAGAAAGAATTCTTAAAACGTTAAGGTTTATAAATTTATAAAGCACTTTTATAGGTCAATTAGAGAAAATGGAGGAGAAAGAAAGCAACAGCACAAGAGTAGAATTCCCATGGACAGAAAGGGCTGCACTACAGGGTAGGGGCTGGTTAGGTTGACAACCTTGGAAGGGGCCTTTTGAACTGATCCCCTTTCCAGTGTCTATGATTAGCTAGAGAACAGGACGCACAGGAAGTTCAAAAGCAGAAGTAGTGGAGCGGGGGGCAGGGACGGCATACATTTTCCAGGAATTTCTCCAGGTCAGTGAACTAGCCTCTGGCATTCTGGTGATCTCAGCTCCTTGTTGGTTTGCTGAAGAGATGAAAATATTACATGACTCTTTCCAGAGGGTTAACGAGATAAACTTTGGGCTCCAGTATTCAGGAGTTGGCCTGAACTTTGCTGCTCTGGAGGTCTTGGTCTAAAAGAGAAACGTACAGAATGCTATATTCAGGCTCCACATTCTCTCTCTACAATAAGGCAGTGTGGTGTCTTCACAGATTCTGAACATAGATCTGCTGGGAGGAGTTTGGGACAGAGACAAAATATTTTGCTTGACATTCCTTTTGGGTAATCCTGTTAGGTACAGAGGTTGAGTAGGCAGTTAGCATGTGGGTCTGGATTTCAAGGAGAACCAGGCTGGAGTTAGAAATCTGGAAGTTTCATTAAGTCATGAGGCTGAAAGAAATCACTGAAGGAGTGAGAATAGGTGGATAAGAAGAGACTCCTGCCTAAAAAATGAGAATTAGAGAAAGGACAGGGAGGAGGAGTAGCTGGTGAGGAAGGAACCTGGGGTACTTTTCACTCACCTATAACTGGAACTACCTGTGATGTCTTTTCTCCACAGGTTTTACATGGGTCCTCATTCATCTTTCTTCATCACCCAGGCCCTGTACTGTCTCTCCTATGGGGCTTTCCCAGATGTTCCCACCCCAACCACTCTCCCTCCCCTGAGAAGAGGTTGTGTTAGTCATCACTTTTCTGATTGTTTTGTTCTTCCAATATGGATTCTTGTTCTTCTAAGCACATCATTAAACTTCTGAAACATGGCTACATTTATTCTGCATCCTCTTAGCATCATACATATAGTTAAAGTACGAAACTTAGATGTCAAAACTAATTCAATTAAAAGGAGAGATGGCAAAATCTTACACGGCATCCCAGCTATAACTTACTACTTTAAAGGAGGAAAAAATAGAATAAAGCTATCTAACTGGTAATGAACCAGAGGATCTCTTATTCTCGGTTTATCTAATAATAAAAGCAGAAGATGTAGCACGATAAATCATCAAAACTAAACTTTTTATTTGCATTGAATTGCAGAATTGGGGAGTTGGGGCAAACATTTTATGTAATCTAAATATTTTGTTCATTAATTCATTCAAAAGCTGTTTATGAGCACTTCTTAAGTTTTGGGCATTATTCTAGTGTTGGGGATACAATAATAGAAATAAGCTTGGGCTTTCATAGAACTCACATTGTATTAGTGAGAGTTAAACCCTCAAATGAAAAACAAAGCAAGAAAAGATAATAGCAAATGAAGGAAGAAAGAAATGATTTAAAATTAGATGATCAGGCATTATCAAAACATAAATTATCAAGGTAGTTATATACTGCATGTAAGGGAATCTTTGGCTTATCTTCAATTTTTTCAACTCTTCAGCTTTTGAAGTTGGAGTTGAGTTTTCAGGTCATAGTCTGAAGGGAGTTGAGTTTAATCATAGCCTAAAGACTTTAGGAGTCAAATTTGTTGATTGTGGTCGATGATCAAATTATATAATTTGATGGGGTCAAAATAATAAATGGCTACAAAGTAATAAGTTACCTTTAAGGTTCATTAACTGACTTTGGAAGAAATACGAAAAAGGAAATTCAAAAATGCTCTGTGTCTGGCATAGAATAAGTACTTATGTGTTTCAGTGAGTAAATAATCAAAACATGATTACCTACAGTCTCCCAAGATGACTGCTTTGAAGTCAGCGATATTAATTGAACTTTTTTTTAAATTTAGATTTGTTTGTAATCACGTCCCCCAGCACCCTGTTTAAAAACTGTATTGTTATAACTGAAATGCTTTCAATCAATGTCTGTTACAAAAAAATTCCAGACTAGAGATCAAATACAACATAGCTTTCAAAGTGAGTTAAGAAGTTCGAAGTAGAATTAATTCTGAATATGTTAACAGGTAACATTCCAAAGTTTTAAATAATATTTTTATTTCAAACTTAAGTATGGAAAATAAAAGCATGTGGTCCCTCTACAAATAATTTGTGATAGTGGATTTTGGCAGAAACCTTGGCATAACTACTGGGGAAATTTAGAGTCAGTACAAATAAATGTTAGTAAGTAACTATATCAAAACTGACAGAGACAACTTAGAGTAAAAAAAAAAAAATCGAGTAGAGAGCAGTTCCCATGTTTTGTTCTTCCATTGGGTAAGGTTTCTATAGTTTATGAGAGGGCAACACAAAATCTGCTGACAAACTCTAGACTGAAATCTAGGCTCACTGCTCACTCATTTTGTTCCTGGCCCACTATCAACCTCCCTGAAATGTTTCTTCATCTATGAAGATGTTAACGGTTATTTCTTCAGAATAAGTTTAATTTTTTTTGTAAATGTAATTTTAGTAAAGTGCTTCTTCATACTTCAAATAACAGAAAATCACAGCTAGCTGCTGTAAATCACAGGAAATGTATCAGTTCACACAAATCAATTGCTCTGAAGTTGGTCATGCTTCTGGGTTGATTTGCTCTAGAGGTCTTCAGCTTTTGTTTGTTTCTTGTGGTAAAATGGACACAACATTTATGATAACACGTAAATAGTTTGACAATATATTTCTCCCTCTTTTTTCTCCACTTTTTTTCTTCTCCCAGTGCCAGGTCTAAAACCCAGGTCATTGGGCTTTACGTGGTCTGTGACTTAACCAGAGTCACGAGGGTAAATAAGCCCCATTTTGATTCTGAAATGTGGAAGTCAGTGACATTTTGTACATTCACGTTGGTATTCAGCCATCACCACTGTCCACCTCCACTACTTTTTCATCATCCCAAGTTGAACTTGTGTACCTGTTACACCATAATTTCTTGTTCCTTCCTTGCCGCAGACCTGGTAGGTCCCATTCTGATTTCTGTCTCTATGAATTGGACTGTAAATGACTCAGGCAGGGAGTATGCTGACCACAAAGTGCATACTCAGCTAATGGTGGAGAACTGCACAAAGGCATCATCAACTCACACTTCCAGCCTCAGACTATAGGCAAGGAAACAGCATGGGGAGGCACAAAAGGGACGGACAGAGAAATGGCTAAACATTGGAAGAGTTTCACCTGTCTTTTATGACTCTCTGTCATGTAATCAGAAGCCAGAGCAGTGTTTATACTTTGTGTCTTCCATTGGTCTTGCCTATACAGCTGCGTCATCTTCCAACAGGTCTTCAGGTCACTAGACTCATTCTGTCTCACCCATCCTCAACATGGCTGTCACTATAATTTTCTTCAAACATCAGTGCTTTATGCCTGCTGCAAATGTCTCAGCAGTGGGCAGAGAACTTCAGAGAGAAACCTCCCCTGACGTGAGGTAACAGTGGAAATCAGAGGATGGTGTGGCATTGAAAGGAAAGAAGCTGTATGCCAGTAACATGATAGTTGAGTAGAGCTTGGCCCCCTGAGATTTCCTCCTACAAGGAAGTTTTAAACTCTAACCAACAGATGAGTGTGATGTAGAAGTTGACCAAGGGGAGCAAGAGGAATGCATGACTGATGATCTTTAGGAGAAAACCATGTGATGTTTTCAGTGGGAGATGCACAAAGTGGATTGGAAATAGGAAACATCTTAGATACTACTCCCTGGAGACATCAAAGAGAAAGCACACCCATATAGGAAGACACAAGTAGATCCCTGCACCTTCCACTTCCAATTGCATGATTTGGAAATTGAGGCAGCGTGATTCCAGTAAATAAGAGTTTTAACAACTTGGTTATAAAAATGTTTGCCTGACAGTAAACTTGGAATAATATGGAAAGAATTTGCTTTGACCATGTTGGACCTAAATTAACCTGGCCGTACTTAAAACTCAAAAAAGAAAAAGGTGGGAAGAAGGTTGGACTTTTAATTTTATTTTTAGAAATAAAATACCTTATTTTTAAAAGACTGTGGTTTTCCTTTTATTTTTAACTTTAGCTTGTCTCAAATGGTGGAAATTAAAGTGACACAAAGACATCCATTCATAGTGAGCTAATATGTCTAAATTATCAAGATTTCTGTGAGAGTAAATGATTATAGATAGCCTAAAACAGTATTTGAAATCCTGAAGTTATTTTTAAGTGTTTTTGTGACTACCAAATATTTTATTATGTGTAAGTGAATAATAGTCACCCAATGTATTGAAGAAACACAAGTACTTTCAGAGTTCAATTATTTATTCCATAAATATTCAAAGCATGGCAACCTGACTGATTAAGTGAATCACTTTTTTCCCCCTGTGCTTTTAACTCTGTTGAGCCAGTTAAATATTCACCCAAATATTCAAACTCAGTGGAAAAAATGACTCAGGTGATCTCTTTTCCTCGTTTCCCCACTGTTTTTCCAGCAACCTGACAACTGTACTCTCCAATGCCCAAATACTAGATAACATTTCCGCTCAGTGTAAGGACATTGTTACAAATTCCAGGCTTTTCAAAGAGAAAAGAGATGTCTGGTAGTTTGCTCCTTGTTGGAGAGGTGTCAAATAGGGGTTTCTTAGTAGAGGATTTAAGCATTAGGTAAAGGAATAACCTGAGTGCCTGTTTAGCCTTAAAGACCGTATGAGTCTGTGGCTACTAAAATTACCAGGTATAAATTGAGGCAATAATTACTTTGGCTTCCCTTTAAGGAAAAAAAATATATAGGAAATAACCTTTTATCAGAGTTGTCCTCTAAAGGCACAGGGTAGAAAGACAAGTGTCATGTACTCCAGAAATGTTTACCCGTGGCCTGTCCACTTAAAGTTCGTTCTGAAACATTCTTTCTGTGAAGCAACTTTGCTGATCAATTAGCTCTTTTCTCTAACTAGAATGGTGAAGACTCTGAAATGGCAAAGATGCTAACACATGGATCTGACAGCAGAGAAAAGCAACGAGAATAGAAAATAATGACTGGTACTTCAAGTGCCAAGAAGTAGGCTACCAACCGGTTCAAAGGAAGTCTCTGAAAATCAGCTAAGCTACAGAAAGAGCCATGGAATAAGCTTTCAAATGTAATCTTCCCTGGGATTCTGCTGTGAAAGTCTGAAAAGGGATGGTGTTGTGAGTAGGCACAGGGTACCAATGTGTCCTGTATGATGGAGTCAGTCCAGGCAGAATTCAAGGAGAGAGGCTTGATAACAGTACGTGGCAAGTTTATTAGGAGCTGCAGAGAGAGATGGTCAGGAACTGACAGGACAAGGCCCAGAAAGGTATAAGAAATGCCATTTTGTAAAGAACCCTATCTAAAAACTTCACTGTATAACATTTGAACAGAATTCCCCACAAACTCTTATCTGAGTCCTGATAACATCCTTGGACGCTCAGCATACTGTGTTGACTAATGCCTTGTAGTAACGTTTTCATGGATTTCTTAACAGACTCTTGTCTCGGCATTCTCAGACATCTTGTGACTGAGTAAATTGCAACAGCACTGAACTCTAAATCTTGCTGACCCGGAGAAACTGAAAGTCCACCCTACCTCCCACACTCCTGAGATGACCACTGACCTGAGACTTGCTCTGCCTCTGCCACCAACACTAGAAGCCAATCTCCCCGGGGACGGGTGCATTTCTTTAGTGCATCAGCCCGTTTTGAGCTTCCAATAAACTTTTTTGACACTTGTAGTGTTTCTGGATTATTCTTCTCATACATTCTGGACCAGGAGGCCCCCAGTCTTCTGAGGGGAACCTAACAGAAACTTTCTTTGGATAGCAAAGCTACAAAATGGAATAAGATGAGGTAGGGCCTTATATGCCCGGGAAATGAGGAATGGGATTTCCATGTGATTATGGGTTGCCGGGGATTTCACATTGCTGTTATGGGTTTTTATGGAAATATCTTTTCTGCTGACATGCCTGCAGCTTGGAATGGCAGTACTAGCCTATTTAGGTGGTACTAACCTATTGGGGTGATACTGGCTCATCTTTCACATGGCCTGCAGCTAGGGTCAGTTAATCTGCTAATGGCTTTTACCATCTGGAATTCTGCTTCCTTGTTATCAAGCCCCCACCCACCCTTTTCCCAGTGCTGTCAGTAATCAGTGATTGTCCCATTAACTCGTTCAGGGACGTAAGCACAGGTGACCAAGGGTGCCTCCGCCAATTCTATCGAACTGGACTTATACGTACGACCCAAGGTACTTAATATCTACTTCGGCCGAGCATAAATTACACAGGAGACAGAACACAGAATGCACGAATGTCACACGGTTTATTACCTTAGCCTGGTGGTTTCCAGGCTTCAGCAGGCCACCCGGGGATCCGCGCCGACAGACACACACACAAGGGAACGAAGGACATGCAGCTGCGTCTCGGCTTCTCATTCAGGGCCCGATTCTGCGGTTCATGGACTCGCGGTCCAAGGCAGAGCTTCAGGCAGGTGTGATAAGGGGAGTGGAGAGCGACCCTCTGTGGAGGAGCAGAACAAATGGCTCGAACATCTCTCTCTCAGTCCTCTCTTCTTTAACTCTTAGGTGGGCATCTTCTGGTGTCTTCAGTGTGTCTTATCAGCGGGCTCCAGGGGCTGCCTGGGGCTGTGCACACAGGGATGTCGCCTAGTGGCGTTTTTATCTTTATGTTTGCACTCAGTTTAGTTTCATTTCACTCAGTTACTTTATAACATTTAACAGGGCATAAGTCACTCCATTTTCCAAGTGTAATACATTCTTAATATTATCTATCCTAATTACTGTAACAGTGATACTAAGTTATGTTAGGTGATTCTCTTGGAAAAATTTTACTCTTTCCCAAAGCAACAGGTCACTCTTTTATCATCCTAAGAATGTACGGCATATTTGCAATGATGACTCACTTTGTTAATTCTAAAATAAACTTCATATTTTCCGCTCAGATTTCAAATCAAGTTTGCAATAAAACTTTTCCAAATAAAACATTTGCTATGACATGCAGCACCTTTTGTAGTAGATGAATTTTACTGAGTAAATTAGCCAGCCTGGTCAGATGGATTCATTTTGATGACCTGCTCTTGGGATTCAATTTTTGCTGAGTAACAAAGATCTCTTGTAAGTACCTTTAAAGAGAGCTTCTTAAAACCACCCAAAAATAAACCTGTAAAATAAGATGAATCATGTTAATAACTTTAAAGAAATCATCTAAACTTTCCCACTGTCTGAAATCCACCGCAGAAATACACATGTGCGTACACAATATGTAATGTCAGTCTACATGGGCAAAGTGCAAGTCAATTGTGTCCGAAGCCTTTTTACAAATATCATTCCATTTATTACTTATACCAAAAACAAGGCAAGAAGCATCTTCTGGGATGTCGGTCATTGAATGCAATTATGGCAGACTATGGGTCTTATTTTTAGGTGACTGGGCACCCTAGACACAGGTATTTATTCTTGAACTAGGTCTGTTCCAGCTCCACCTGTGACAACTGATCCGTGAGCCCTGCCTTGGCCTCTTGACCAACCTCTAGTGTTTTGGAGTCCTGCACATCAGTGTGTGTCTATGGAGTCAGTTTCTACTCCCACAATTCTCACAGTATTATATTATATTCTTAAAGGAAACGTGACTCTATCTGAAGGCTCAACCTTAACGATGACTTGCCAGGAAGACTGCCCTGGATTGACACAATTTCCAGTTTCGTTCCAGTACAACTTCAAATAGAGCAATTCCCCAGGAGGGAGATGAGTGGTTGGGAAATCCTGGCACTGAGCTGGAGGTTTAACCCTTCTCATAGTTGGACTAGAAAGACTTTGGAGGCAATTTCAGATAAAATAGAGTCACCGTGTAAACTACAGCCCAAAGATGAGTCCAAACAGAGCTTCAACACCTTCCTGATACCTTCCTTGCCGTTACAAAACTCATGACCTCAGACCTAAATCAAACACACTACCTTTGGGCCCAGCCAACAAAGTGAAATTTTAGAACAAACCCTGAGGTGGCATTCTCCTCTATGTTTTTTGTTTTTGTTTTTTTCCCTCCCTCTCACTTGCTCATCATTGGGAGAAAGGGCTTAACCTCTGACTGCCTTCCTTTCTTTTATAATCCCTATGTCACTGAGGCCCTGCCCAAGTTGCTGGTTGCTTATTGGAATGGAGATCATTTTAAATCTTGAATTTTGAATTCTTTCACAGTTATCTGGGTGGCTTAGTGTCAGTTCCCTCTGGAGGTAAGTTCAAGTCACTGTGTTTAGTCAATGTGATGACGTTTACATGAATAGACAAAATCTTCAGCCACCTGTCTTGCTTTGACTTAATTAGTTATCCTTGCTGAGAGAATAGAAAGCCCAGCTCCATGTTTGTCCCTGGCTCTAAAGAAACCCATCCCCAATACTGAGAACTCTTCTGTGGGATATACCAAGACAGTGTCTCACACTCTCCCACATCATGGAAATATGACAGAGATTAGAAATATGTCGACCTTTCTCCTTGTCTGTCTTCCAGACACCCTGTGAGGGCTGGCAAAAAAAAAAAAAAAAAGTTCTATTCTCCAAATATTCACTGGCATGTATTTGTGTAGTAGAATTACATTTGGGGTTTGTAGTTGGCTTTCTTAAATGAACATCTGCTATTCTTTCCTTGGAAAATTTCTGAACCCAGCTGGGCAGGACCATTTGGCTTCCTTCCCCTTCCTCCTCCTCTGTAAATTCACAAGTGGAGCCAGTCAGCTGTTTGTCGATTGGCTGAGCAGCTGCCACTCATCCCCCACAGCTGTTTCGGCTCTTACAGGCTCCTGGGTGGAGAGGGTGGGGTCGGGGACAGCTTGTTCTCTATGGGTAACCCATGGGAGTTCCATTAGACTGCTCTGATCAGCCATTACTGAATCCTAGAGACAGTCCTAGGGGTGTGAAGGAGACACAGGGGCTGGTCTTTACCTTTTAGAATGCTGAGTTCCAGCAGCTTTGACTTTAGGGTGATTGATTGTACCTTCTGGTATTTCTCTTCCCTATTTGTATATGAGTTGTAGGTAATGTGACTCATGAAAAGGCAAAGGAGAGATGTTACAGAACAGAGTGTTTCATTTTCTGTCCTGTATTATGAGTTCCATTTTATTCAGAGAGGGAATTTTATTGGCTTCATGTCACCAAATGAAAAAATTTCGAGTTTCCTAGACCACCTCAATTCTAACAGCCTTAGGACCCTGGATTTCAAGAGGACCAAAATACTAGATTTCAAAAGTTCTTTCTCCTACCCCTTCAGCAAAATTATGCCAAGAGTCCTTACTATACATCTGACACACATCTGGCTCTTCCTGATGCACAGCTCCCGCTATATCTTCTCGTTCAGATTCCTCAGATGGCTTGCAGCTGTCAAAAATAGCTTAGCATTCTACGTCCTCTATGATGTGATCTCAGACTATTTGTCCAAAGTCTTATTGCCAACTGCTCTCCTGAATGGCTTCTTCAGTCTAGATAACCGTGACCTGCTTCATGGTTGCCCTCTGTTCTCCTTGTTTGCTTCTTCTAGTTCCTGATGTCCTTGAGTCCAAATGTCTCCTCAAGACCAGTTCAAGCACACCTGCTTCATTAAGTCTGACCACAGCCCTCTACCTGGGCCCATCTCTGCCTCCCCAAAATATCCAATTATTTCCCCTCTTTTTCTCAAAGCACCTTTTCTTCTTTCTGCCTGGAACTGTAGCTGCAAGTGTACAGTTGTCCTAACTTCCCAGCAAGGTCAGGCAGAACCTAGGTCCACTGTTTCTTTGTACTTTCCCTGGGGCCTTCAGGCAAATGCTTGCAAGTTTTCGTTGCCAATATAGCAAGAGACATTTGGAGAAATTTTAGAATTTCCAATGTGGATTACATGCATTCATTCATTCCCAAATTCTTGTAAGTGAAAGTCAAAAGAACAAGTGTTCTCTTTATTACAAATGAGGAGAAAAGGAAGTAATTTTTAAACTTAATATTTATTTATTGAACTGTTATTTGTGTCATCCTTAATGTCTGCCTCTTTTGCCCTGTGGTTAAACTCCATGAAATCAGACCGTGTGTATGTTTTCGTTGCTGTGCTGGTACATTGAGGGACATAGTGTCAAAACTCATTGAAGTTTGTTGAATGAATGAATGAGTGAAAATTGTGATACCAGTTGTGGTTTGCACAGTCAAGGAAATATCGTTTCCAAGGCACACAGTGCTTATATGTGTGAATGGAGTGGAAATCTAGATCTCCCGATTACAGATAACATATGTTTTTCATCATATCTTCTGCCTCTGCCAACTGACATCCATGCCTTCAAATTGTCTTTCCTTTGCTGTTGTTCTTTCATCCTTAACTACTTTATCATGTAAATAATTTTTTTCAAGAGTTATCCTAACTCTACAATATTTAGCTCCATTAATTACAGACATCAGAGTTACAAGATGGCCTCTAGTGTATTAGTCACCACGGCCCAGTCAAATGGTATCACTGTATGAGGCTGGATGGGGGTGCACACTTGAAAGGAAGGAGAGAACCCTCTCAAGATTTCTTTAGGTCATTATCTGCTTTTAATCTAAGGTGAAAAATAGTGAAATCCCTTTCACAGCTTATTTCGTTCTAAGTGATCCAGAGGGATAGTCAGAGTCGCCCTTTGGTCACTGTCTTTGAAGAGCAGACAAACATACTGAGCAATCTGCTCAAGTCCTGCTGCCAGGACTTCACTTGAGTGAATAACCTGATGAGGTAGGTGTTGTCTTTGTTACACAAGAAAAGACAGCGTTGCTTTTTATTTCTAAGCGTGATTTCTTTTGATATTTATTAAAATTCAAAAGTCGATTTTAATTTATCACTGCATGGCACAAATCTGCTTTTCCTTTATGTGAAATTTGGGGACAGTTTGTTGTGATTTAAAAAATAATCTTCATATCTAAAGTCAAAGGAGAAATTAAAGTTGTATTTTTCTCAGTCTCCTTTCATAATTAGATGCCATCATTTTCCCAGGTGAAACCGGAAGCAATGAAAGTACCACCAGGCCTGGAAGGTCACAGGTCCATGGGCGGGGGCTGGCAGGGGAGGGGGGATGAGGGAGAGGCTGTTTAACACCCCTGTTGGGGAACCCCGTACCCTTACCCAGCAATTTGGAGTTGGTTTGTTGAGTGTGTGTTCATCCACATCAACTTTTAGCAAACTGATTGAAACCAGGGTAGAATTTCAAAACATTGGAACCCCAGGACAATGTTTCTAAACAGGGACAATTCCATTCAAATGAGATTGATGATCACCCTTTTCAAAATGTGTTCAGGCTGTGTTTGGTAATCGAATAATGGGCTTGAATATTTCATGCACAAGTGGGAGTAAGCGTCTGATTAAAATAATTACATTATTATTACTTCATGTGTTTGTCATAAGATCAATCTATTTTTTCTATATCTCCTCCACATACATCTCCACATTCAAGTCTGAAACTATTTTTCCTGAAAGGTAAGGAATTTAAATATTATTTCTAAGAGCTTATGAATACTTTAAAAAACTCATCTGATTTGCATTTTTACCATGCCTTTATCACAATGAGCTTTTCTTTGTTTTTATGCAAACTTCAATTACTAAACTACTGGTAAGCAGTTAGGTTTTTATAGGTGTATTGAATCAAAACGAAAAACCTGAAGTCCAAAGCTTTGTGCTCCAGCACCATTCCGGTGAGCTCAGCTGAATAGTGGCAACCTGCTGCTACCATTGTGATCCAAATTTAAACAAAGTCTTCCATAACCTGTCAGAACGGCAACATCTAAGCATCCTTGGATGGAACCATGACCCTCAAGATGTGATCCAAAGCTGACATCACACAGAATCTTTGGAGAAGTTTCTGTTCTGCAAAATATCTACATGAACTCAATTTAAAAAACAAAAGAAATAAAGAAACCCACTTTTGAAAAGATATCATCTCCTCTGTTCTACTGCTATCTTTATAGTCTCGCTTCACATTTGTTGCTGGACACCTTTCCAGCAGGGATACATGGAAAGAGACTCCTGGAAAGAGAGTCTGGAACATTGAAATTCCAGCTGTTTAAAAAAACGTGCCTTCTGAACAGAGCTTTCTAAATATTTGCATCAATTGAAATGGAAGCAGAAGCTCCTTTTGAAAGCTAGGAAAGTTATCTTTTTCTTTGAGGAACCCCTATATCCACATATGTACTCTAGGGATTTAGCTTGGTTATGCAGACTTCCCAGGTCTAGAGATCAGCATCGTTCAAGAAATATCAGGCAAGAGAAGAGACCCTTGGAAATGCTTCTGAAGTTCAGTCCGTGTCCCCCTGCTACCTCTGCCTGCATGTGGTGAACATTATTTCCTTTCTTTACCATAGTCCTTAATCCTGGTCTCTCAAGACTTACCGTCGTCATGCATGTGATATTAGCTTTTAGTTTTTGGTCTTCAGGTTTAACATCTTTCCACTTCAGTTGTCCAGCTGGGGTCTTAGTAGAGTTCTGACCTACTTCATGTCCTTATAGCCCATCTGTCAACCCCTCCAATCCCTTTCTCCCACAGGAATCCCCGCTTCCCCCGGGGCCCCTTAAAAGCTATGTTATGCCTCCTCCTTCTCAAGGCAGGTATGACCCTAGTTGGTTGACCTAGAAGAAGTTCATTCTTCAGGTATGGGCAAGATAGACCCAGTGAGTACATACTGTAATGAAAGGAGAGAATGATTTTGAAGGAAATCATTAGTTGTGTAATGCCATTTGACAGCCTCTGCTCCCTCTGACCTCTGCCATTCTCTTTTATTCATTATATGAATCCATCTCTTCTCTCTGTGTGACTCTTCTTCTGACATGGGGTATGAATAAGAATAAGCAAAAGGGAAGACATGCAACAAAAACATAGGGACAGCACCAAGGGGAGAGTATTGACACCTTTAGTTCATGAAGAATTGGCAAAACAACTCATGAGAACCAGTGGCAAGTTGTATAAACAAATGTTATACAAGCATGACAATTAATTTTAACTCCTCTATACAATAATCTAGATATGGGTTTTAGAAATGCCATAGATACGTATTTATTTACACACATGTTACCTCTGTGATCAGGAATTCTTGTAGAAATACTGAGAATGTTCGAAGAGAACGCTATGATTTTAAGATAATGCTAAAACACTAAAAGATAAAATAGAGGAAGTGAACAACAATGAAGAAGTGGCTTTAATAATTATCAAATGAGAAATGCAAACATCGTAAATAGCTCACAAAGTCCCAGAAGAGACTGAAATACCAAGATGAATTTTTTAACATTCGGAATTTGACCAGAAGAAAGTATAATTTTTTTTTTTAACACGAGGCCCAAAAGTTCATATAAAGAGATACTTGGTCAACTATTAAGTGGCTGGGATCTCACAAAGCCTAATACCTAGAAACTTGGAAAAATTGGAATGTTTGGCAATGTAGACCCTATACTTTCATTCTTTTTAAAAAAATTGGAATTCGCCTTTTGAGTAGAACTACTCAGAATCCCTGACATCAGAGCACATATTGTGAATCTGAATATATTTGAGATTATCCAGTTTTGGTTGCTGTTGATAACACAATGGGAGAGGGGAATTATTAATTATTATATTATTTTATAATATATTACATTATGTAAGTATATATTATATATAATTACTATTATAGTGTAACTCAATGGGAGAGGGGAATTATTAATGAACAAAACAGATGGAGGGATCATTGGCTTCTGGATTGGAGCAAAGATATGAATCACGTGGAGAACTCATTGTTCGTAGAAGTTGAGCTTGGGTTGTTTTCTTAGGTAATAACTCAAAAGTCTTTGGAAAATAGAACAGAAGGAGTTAGATTCTATAGGACAAAACAAGGTCATTCACGTAACTGAGCTGGACTTTTGTTGTGAAACATGAAACAAAGGGAGGAATGAGAGGTATGACAGAGACTGATAACTACCTTTCAATATTCACTTTCCCTTTCTTTAGGAGTAAGAAACCTGTATTTTATCTTAGAAAAAAATATATATATTCATATATATATATGTATTTGCTTGTATATGAATGTTTATACATATACTCTCTATATACTGTGTTATATATACTACATAAGCTGTGTTATGTGTACATATAGTCTGTCTCCCTTTCAGTTAGCGCTATAACCATGAGATTAACTTTTACCCATATAGTATAAGTGGAAGAATTATGTGAGAATTCACTAGTTCTCCTTAAAGATAGAAATGCCCTCCTCTGACCTCCATTCTGTTGATGTAACGGTTGGAGCACCAGCAACCCTCTTGAAGCATAAAAGCAAGGACTATCCCATAAGCATGTTGGAACAGGAGCTTGGAGGGACTGGTTCCCTAGAGACTGGTTGCCATCACTCTTGGACTTAATTATCTCTGATATTGTTTTACATTAGAGAAAATGGCACTTCTAAATTTTTTAAGGTACTTGTTTGTGGGGATAGGGCAGCATCCATGTTATTCACAGAGGAGTCTAGTCCTAACTGATGTAATTTATTCTCCCAGAACTCTGCTGGGATGTGGTGTTGGTCTTGCAGGGAGTTGGAGGTTAATGGGACAGTAATCAGGACAACCCTTAAGTCAGAGTGCTTGACATCTAATGTAGCTGTAACCTGTAGGCCTTCTCCAGAGAAAAGGTGAGCAAGAGGAAAAGGAGACAAGAAGCACTTTATTGAGAAACTGAAGCAGTTTCAATATTACCTACTACATCAGCCATTCCTCTAGTAATTAAAAGACTTGGTAAATATATAGATGTACCATTTTCCTTTCTTCTCTTAATTCTAAAAGGATGTGTGC
Organism: Solenodon paradoxus; assembly: GCA_004363575.1. Classification (NCBI taxonomy): domain Eukaryota; kingdom Metazoa; phylum Chordata; class Mammalia; order Eulipotyphla; family Solenodontidae; genus Solenodon; species Solenodon paradoxus. The sequence continues at coordinate 6,561 of RJWH01002084.1, read as the reverse complement.
ATATGTGCAATTATTAGAGGTTTGATTTTTCTCAGGTAGATTAAATGACATTTCCATTTTAACTGAATGTTGGCTAGTTCTTTACTTTTGAAGGCTAATTTACTCAAACCTAGAATTTTAGAAAAAAAGAATTGCTTACACAGTGGCAGACAAATTTTTCTGTTTGGGAACCGCAGTATAACCAGTTGTGGTCATGCTTCCTACCTCTTCTGTGTTAGAGAACAGTAAAAAGCAAAAGTCACAAAGCCGTGGTCTTGGGGAAAATGAAACATATTTTTAGATGTCAAAGCATAATTTTCTTATAACTGAGAGATGGAATCTGTTTTGTCTCATTCAATAATGTCTAAAGAAAAAGAGACGGTGAGGTGGAAGGACGCTTTTATTCACTCTTCAATGTCACTGACATTTGAGTAAATAATCTAATCATCACAAATTATGCAACACTTCATGAAACTAGGCAGTAAATCAGCATCTGTCTTGATATTAATTATTCTTGCAAGTGAATTGCAAGATGCTGCTTTTTTTTACATACTTTAAGCAAATAGGTCAAAACTACACTGAATCTTTTTAGAAGCTTTTAAAAATAGTTCAGAAAGTTCTATTTTCAAATTTTGGAGGTGTTTAATGAAAAAATGATACCTGGAAACATTCAATAATTTTCAGTAAAAAAATCAATTATTAATGGGAATATTTTCATAAAGCCTTTTTCAGAGTATAGATTTCTTTAAAAATCAATTATTTTCTCACTCATTGTTAAAACACTTTCCTTATCATGAAGAAGATATTGAATTTATTTTGACAAACAAAGATACATGCAATGTAGCAGACTGCCAGATCCGCTTAAATCATTCTTTTTACCTCACTGCATAGAGGTCTAAGAGTTTATATTGAAAATCAGAGAAGTTTTGCTTTTTGACATTTGACTATTGCCTTGCATTTGTACTGTTAGTATTATCTTCAAAATATGGAGTGCTTTTGTTTTCATGCTTTAAGTGTGTGTGAAGCATTTTTATGCCATGTGTCCATTTGGTAAGTTTTTCTAGCTTAAACCAAACCATATGTACTGTAAATGCACTTATCCAGGCACATGTAAATCACAATACATCACAATTCTCTGAAAGCATGTATATCTGTCTATGACCCAGTGTGAGGTTCTGACTTTCCCCAAACACGTCCTATGTGTCCTACGTGTCTCTGACATGAATCTCTCACAATCAGCCTCGGTGAAGGACGTCATGTCAATCTTTATGCTAAGTAGTAGAAAGGGGCTAGTTCACTTGTTTCTCTATGTATCTGAAAAGTACAAATGGAAGTGATAACATTTTCTTCCCACACTTCAGTGGACAGTTTTATGTACTCCTGTGGTGGATCCATCCCATCTGGATCCACTCTGAAACTCAAAAGCAGCCCTCTTTAGAGCCTTCATTCATTTGATCAGTAAGTGATTGTAGTGTCCTAATATGCGGGGCCCCTGATCCCTTCCCGTTATCTTATATGGCCTAGTTCAACCTGGAGAACTGAAGAACAAGCTCATGCTTCCACCTGCAGGAATAGGAGCCAGTCCAAGCCCATAGATTCCGCATTTTGTTCCAGTATCAGAGTATGTTGGTTTAGGACGTGTGTCCAAACCAGCACCATTCCACTTGGCTGCACTTCCTATGGGTGCCCAGGCGCTGAGACCTGAGCCCAGGGTGGTTCCAGACTCCAGCATTCCTGTATCAGTGTTTCTCTCTTTTACAGGTGCACCCCACTCTAGCTGAAGTCAGCCTGGAACACAGAGTTAGATTTAGTGGGCAATCTTCCAGAGTGGGGACCCAGAACCTCCTCTTCTTCTCCCATCGTCTAGTCCATGGTTTGGACTTCAGCACAGAGAGTCTTACCTAATCTCTTTTTTTCCCATTTAACGAGGCAGTCACCTTCTAAATGTAACGAGCTAAGGACTCCTAAAAACATCCATCATTTCAATCTTCTAGCAAGGTTGCCCTCGGTGGATATAAGTACTTTTCCAGCTTTTTTTCTCAAATAAGCAGAGAACACAAAAACACATTGCACTGAAGTTGTGCCTGCATTGCAATATTGAATAATGCTGTTTCCAAAGCCCTGTGCTAAGATATTTGTAGGCACCATTTCATGTCATATTTACCCAAGACTTAGATTTCCATTTTACAGACGAAGAAATGGAGAGGTTGGGGGACTGACACCGTCCTGAAAATGGAGGTTCTAAGATGCAAACTCAGGCAAGATTAACATCACCACGCATCTATAGCCATTACACTCAAGTACAATTTCTTAAGTATATGTATGGACTCCAAGAACTCTAGAGACGAGTTATGCTGAGTGGTATGATGGGATAATTTTTCTTGATCGCATCACCATAAGTTTGAAAAGAGAAAGTGTGTCACAACAGAAATTGGCAAAAATGGCTGAGAGAATATGGACAAGAGAACACCTAACTCGAGAAGGGAATCAGAGAAAGCTTCATCTAGGAAGAAACTCTTGAGCAAACCCTTGGAGGAGTAGACTGAGTGAGCCAAGGAGTAAAGAATCATACCTGGCTCAGGAAACACTTATGCAAAGGTGAGGAGGTTGAGAGTCTGGCACAGTGAAGGAGAGCAAAGATCTTTTCACAGTCAGAGCCGAAGACATGGAATTTTGAATATCAAATGGAAGAGCAAGAAGAGATAAAATGGGAAGAAAAGACAGAGGGGAGAACATTGACCAATGTGCATGAAATGCTGAGCTAGACTTTTCCTCAGTGTGGCCTAAAGTCATTGAAGGAATGAACGCAACATGATTGTGTTAGCAGGTGGATTAGGAGGTTGCATGAAGCTTTGAGCCCTGGGTGAAAAGACTGTACACACTGAATATGCTATTTTATTCTAACACTCAAGGGACAATACCTGCCTCCTGGCACCGATACAAAGGCCAGTCTAGAACCAGACTTGGATCTCCCAAGGAAACTTACTGATTGACTCACTTCTTCATCCAGCAGACATTCGTTTGGCACGAGTTCCCAAGAACTGAGCTCAGAATTACAGCTAACTTTTCCTGTCAAGTTCACCCCAGGACAATCCCACATGCTCTAGACTCAGCTAGATTAGGGAGAGAGGTCACTCTGTGCCTCTCTCTCCACCCTCCTTCTGCACTTCCCCTTATATATCTGTCTTGCTACCATATCCTGGCAAGAGCAGCAGTCTCACTTCTCCGTGTCGAGTCCCAGCTTTCGCATGATCCCATGTGGTGAAAGGTACCAGGCGACCTCGACGCCAGAGCCCTGCAGGATATTCTGTAGTATAACCTGCAGACTATTGTGGAAGAAATACTAAATTGCAATGGCATTGACGAAAGCACGTCTGCCTCCTTTTCTTCTCAGGCAAATTCGAAGATTCATGAAAATCCCCAAGGGGTTCACAGAGATAACCTTTCAAATCAAACCAATATAGTATCAACAAGGAAACCATCATCATCCTCGCTCTCCAAACCCAGAAAGGATGAAAAAAGTCTGCCTTCTTGCTCACACAGACTCTTCGGTGTCCTCTGTGTTAGAATAGGAACCAATGTTCCTCAAACAGAGTTTCTCTACTTTTTCTGTCATATTCTTCTTTCCAAAATCTGTATCATCCCTGCCTTTGGTTGTCTCAATGGCAAAGATTACTTAATAACCTATTATAAGCAAAACATTATACCGGAGATAGAAAAATGCATAAAGGAACATTCCTGTCTGGGAGGATGTCAGTCTAATCAAAGCAGATAAAAAATCCATAAGAAGAAATAAACAATGCAGTAAGGAAGAATACACTAGGTATTAAATATGTGGTACAGACGATAGTTTCACAGGAAAGAGGAGATTTAGCTCTGATGAAAAAACAACATAAAGGGTTTAGCTAATCAGATAGAGAGAGAGAGAGAGAGAGAGAGAGAGAGAGAGAGAGAGAGAGAGGAAATTGAGAGAGTGCAGCCCCGCAGGGGCTCAATATCTAATATCCACACATTCCCGACACTGTCCTAGGCACTTTATACTATGTATATATGCATGCATTTCATTGCTTGCAATATTTTTAGGAGCTCACATAATTATCCCCCCTACTATAGATAAGGGAATTCAGCACAGAGAGATTAACTGGCTTTTCCAAAGTCACACAGTTCAAAAGTGACAAAGTCACACTGTGACCTCAGGCAGGCAGCTTTCGGAATGTGGTTGAACCACTAGCCCACCACACGCCAGGCAGTGAGAACAACAGTTGGCCTTCCTCCAGGGGTGGGCAAGGGTGTGCCTGGGGCAGAGTGTGAGCCCAAAGGGACTGGGGACATACACGAAATGCCCCCAGAACCCTGGGATTCCCATTATCGGTGACAAATGGAAAGGCATTCACTTCTGGATTTTAAAAGGCAATGTATTTGATATTTGCAAGCCTATTGACTTCAAAAGTGAAAAGCTCAGGAAAATCTTCATCACAGGTCAAAGCTGTGTTGACTAGGAGTCTAAGGAAGCAGGATGGTGCATACTACAGAAATGACGCTAACAGCGTTCCACCCTGAAAACGTGCAGCTCAGGAGCTTCTCCAGCACTTGTCCTTAGAGGATGGCCTGTGTGAAAACTTCCGTTTTAATTAAAAACTGTGGATGTATGTCTTGATGTTTGATTTCTTATGACACTAGGTTTCTTGATTCTTCTTCCATTTTGCCACAAGCCAGACAGTAGGTAATGACCATGACTTTCTAAATGGGTTCTATTTGGGTGGGGAAGACTCATCTCACTTTCTCTCACTGGGGCATGAAACCCTGCTTCTAGTAAAGAAGAGGGGAGGAGAGGGGAGGGGAGGGGAGGGGAAGCAAAGGGAGGGAAGGGGGACAGGATGGGACAGGACAGGAGGGAGGAGCAGAAGGGGGAAGTGGCTTGTCTCAGGTTAGGGAGAAACTTTGTAATCAAAGAGAGTCTCAGCTAAATTGACACTGTTCTGAAACAAACACCCAACACTTGTTAACAATGATCTCCTTTGAAGGAGCAGAGTTAGTTGGTGAAGACTCTAAGTTTCCTGAAGAAAAAATAAAACTAGTCAGTCTCGGAGGTCCACAGTTCTGCCTCCCTCCTCTAAAATAATTGTCAGGAAGTCAACTCTGCCTTCCCCAGTCTTCCTTCTGCTCTAATTCAAGCGACAATCAAAATCCCACAGAGTGGTTTCTTCCTGTATTTTGTTTTTTTCCCTACTCTAACATGTTTTAATATTTGGAAAACTTTTCAATCACATGACTTTCATCTTTACCCCTCTGACAGGTTATACATGTCTGAGTCCTCAAGTGAACTTGGGTCTCTGAAATTTAAGCTTCAGTGGCTCTGGAAAAAGTTAAGAGGAGCTCATGGTTCATGCCAGAAGTGAGAGAAAATGCCTCTTTTTCTTTAAGAGTTTGGTTGGGGCCTCCCTCTACAGATTCACAGGGCCACAGAGGCCTGACAGAAGACACAAGGGTCAGGAGATAGTCTTCCAAAGTGTCGGGAGGAGCCCCTCATATGTGTTCTCACCTGGCCCAGAAACACAGCAGGAATGTGGAGCCTGTGTCTCTCATGCCCTCTCTGCCTCTTAATGGGTGGCATCTATTTAAAGTCGTCATACTGAAGTCTCCATGTACCATTCTTCAGAGTACTCTGGACAAAGGAAAAAATACCATGAAATGATTCAAACTTCTCTGGAAAAAAATCAAAAAGGACAATACTAGGGTCTTAGCTGCCTGAAACAAATCTTGTTGATACATGAAAGTAGTAATGGCTGACATGCAGAACAGAAATAGGACCCTCTACTCCCTAGGTCAACCCAGGGCCGGACAACACAGTTCTGCCTGGACTAGAGGAGGAAGGAGAACGATGGTAGTGGTTAAAATTTCTCTGAAAGCCAGGAGTGGTAACAAGTTGGTCCTGGATGTTCAGACAGAAATATCCAGGACAATAATTTGGTAAATCCTAAACTAAATAGTGCTCATCCATATTTACTTTATAACCAAAGTTTCTTTCTCCTTTTCTAGAAATTAATACATTAGGTTCAAGAGAAAAATCAATGAGCAGACAAGCAGAGGTTTATTGGGTCCCCTAAATACAGGCAGAATGAGGCCAAAATGGTGCCTGACTTGAGAGGAGTATTGTGGCTTTTTATATGCAAGGGTGGCTAAAACTCAGGAGCAGGATGTTAGGCATAGCTTGCTGGCGTGACATGGTTAAGCAACTTGTATTGATATACCCAGCAGGTAAAAATAGAAAAGTCATGAAACAGCCCAGCAGTAAATTCAGACATTATCTCTGGTCACTGTGGTCAACCAGAATGTTTCATGTTCCCCTGTAAGTTCAGAAAGTCCTTGAGAATGAATTCCTGTCAATACATTACATTATGAGCCTCAGAAAATATATTACACATTTTCTTTCACGCTCATTTTCCAGTGTTAATGGTCCTTATAACATTTGTGTACAACACTTTCATGTGACTCTCTTCTTCTTTAGCCACCTAATTGGGTTTTCATTTTGAGATAATTTGGACTTTTCTTCTCCTATCTCTTGCTTGAATTCAGCCAATA